>MVGU01001890.1:0-24467 GCA_002005505.1 Botryococcus braunii
TGTTGCTGCTCATAGTATAGCTCTTGTGTTATAACTGGCTTCTTGTAGCTGAGTAGTTGTTTGCTTTTGTGTGCACATGATAGCGTGCTGGATCAAGTCCAAATATTGTGAGCAGTGCAGTGCAAGTGCTGTGCTTTGCAATCATTTGGTGTAGGATAATTGCAAGGCATCGGGTAAACGCAGCATTTTTATCTAAGCAATGCTGGTGTGGAGATGCAGATGAAGCCTGCATGCAGAAAACGCATGGCTGCACCGGGAAGCCACCAAGCATACCTTGCAAAAGCATGCATCCTTGATCAAAAGCAAAAGCATGAAGCCTGAATCAAAAGCAGAAATCATGTGACCCAAGCATCAAGCATCTTGTCAATTAGAAGCATGTTAAGAGGATCTAGGACATTGTGAGATTGTGATAATTGGGTATGATGCTAACCAATAATAGTGCGCTACAACAATGGGTGACTTTCTTTACACATGCACCAGGCTCTTGTAGCATAGAAGTTCAAGTGAAGAACATGTTGTATTGCTTCTTCATTGCAGAAACTGTACAACATATACAGAGCGTGCAGACTTTTGCAGCGGCAATTAGTCAAAACAACATTACTCGTGATATTCTGGATAGTACAATCAAGTTATGGGCAATGTTGGTGTTCGTAGGACGAATACAGAAAGCGCACGTGAAGCAAGCTGTACAAATGTATGCAAAACGATGGAAAGCATCGAAATGGGACTTGAGTATGCTGGGATGTCCTGCTGCTGACACTCTCCCTGAGCTAGTTGTTAATGCATATTTCCATATGCAAAAGTTGGGGCTAGATTGGGTTGAAAACAGTCAAGGCATGGCCACTGGCATTTGTAAAATATGGACTGCTCAAATGTTGTGTTTAAATGCTTTGCACATGAACTCACAGCACTTTACCTCATCACCTGCAACAGTGCATGAGGGTGTCAAGATTATATTATGGGTGTATATGAATACAACTACTATCCCAGCTGCAATACTGGCAACGATTTTGGGCAATCTCAGCAAAATGGCTTGTACATGTGATAATGTTGTGCACGCTTGCATTTATATGTCGAATGAAGCGACATTGACTTGCGCGTTAACAGATATTTCTCAACTTGCTAGTGACTTCCAAAATGGTTTCAGTACTTCGGCCGAAATCCCACCTGCATCACAGAGTAGTATTCGAAATCATCAAGCGCCAGGTTTTGTGGATTTCGTCTGGCATGCATGCGGTGCCATATTGGAGCATGTTGGTGATGGTTCAATTATGTTGTCCAAATTCACAAATGGGATACTTGGTATGTGGAACGCCTATTGCGCGTTGCAAACTGTGGCAACTGCTGAATTTACTACACTTAGACCTCGATTATCCGGGACGGCCACTGGTGGTTTCACGCCGGACGTTGTTACTGTTCTACAGCTTAATCCAAGTAGCACAGTTCTATCAGAAGTACCCGTGGGGGAACCTGCTGAATCAGAAGCAACACGAAGCCATCAAGAAGCCATCCCAACTGCTGATGCGAGAATGCATGCCACGTGTGAATCAGAAACACCAATTAGGGATTCGATCTCAGTAGCAGCACCACCTTCAGAGCCCACAAGCATTAGGCGAGGACGAAGCACACGATCCAAAGAGGCTGCTTGGGAGAGAAGTTTGACGCGATTCAAGGTCGCTTGCGGATGCATAGATTCCTTTTGTTCTTGTTGCTTACAAGTCAAACGGCATGACGAAGTGCATGACTGCACCGATGAACCGTTTGCAAGTGAAACAATGGGAGACCGAGTGAACACCAGGTTGGCGAGGTGGCGTGCACATCGCGATGCAAAGTACCGCTGCTGTCGGCCATGCAGGGCGAACCTCAGAAGCAAAGCACATTGGAAACCGAAATATGCACCGCTGAATGTAATTCATCCAGCAATCGCAAAATTGAACAGGTTGAAGGAGCATTGCTTGCTGCGGTCGTTCCTTTTCAACGCATTATGACATTGCCAACGACGATGCAAAAGGGATTGAAAGGGCATGTGGTATGCGTGCCCAGTGATGGACGGAAGCTGGAACGGGTTCTGCCCAATGATTATCGGCCGTATGTCATGTACTCTGGAAAATTGTTGCGAAAGATATCCCACAGGCACGCCTACAAAAGCGGGTTCATTCGAGCCGATTGCTTGCTGGCGGCAATAGAAGCGAATCTCAAAACCCCCGTGTATAGCAACTTCGAATTCGACGCTGCGAAACTGCGCCAGCTACAAGAAGACTTTCCCGATCCCGAAGCTATCCATGCCGAAGACAAGCATGCATCTGACGATGATGTGCCGGATGAAGCCCTGAAGAACACGGCGCCCAGGATGACAACAACGAAGTAGAGGAAAATCAGGGGAGGGCTCCAGACACGGACACCTGCATATTTGAAAACAATGTGCATGGGATCTTGGATAATTTTGCTAGATACAATCAGGCGGAGACTCGCGAGATGCAAGCAGAGGAACCCACTGCAGAAGGCATACGAGTGCTACAACAGGAGGAAATCAGAGTAGCTCTAGCGGAAGGCAATGTGCCTGTTCCTCGTTGGCAGGATGAAACCCTGAAAGCCAAGATGTTCCCACAGGTCTTCGGCGGCTACTTTGAAGAAAATCCTGATGGTTTGACCAAACATCAACTGAATCAACAACAAATCTCCCATGTAGATCGACGGTTTGGGAGAAGCACAGAGCTGCTATTTCACATGCTGCGAGACGAGCAAACAGCCACTGTTTTTAGGGCAGCTTTGCTGAGCATGTATAAAGGAAAAGCCCAAACAAAGGCGATCACAGCAGACAATGCCAAACAGATCGAGTCCATCAAACAAGCCATCCTACAAGAGGATGGTGTGCTGCATTTGGAAGGTCTGCGCACTTCTCCCGACTACATGAAAGGCATGCGGCGAGATTTTTTGGCTTTTTTACGCGGTTGTGGCACCCCTACCTTTTTCTTTACGGCTTCATGTGCAGACACCAAATGGGTGGAACTTTTGCAAACTCTGTATTATCAAGAGCACGGCAGACACCCGACAGATGAAGAGCTAGAGAGTTTGTCTTTCAAACAGCGGTGTGAACTCGTGAGCAGTGACCCAGTACTGGTCGCGAAGTATTATTACACGCGCATGGAAGGTTTGTTTACTCACATCATCGATAACACGGATGTTCTCGGAGATGTCATTGATCGAGCACATGTCGAAGAATCCCAGAAGCGAGGTACTCCCCACCGTCACAGCTTGCTTTGGGTGAAGGATAGCCCCAAGTTTGTTAGGGAGGACCCCAGCAAAGATGGTGCATGTGAGGAATTCATCGATCAGTACATCACAACGGATCTTCGATCTCTGCCAGAACATCTGCAACCATTGCATACTCATGTGTGTGCCAAGGGCAAATGCTTGAACAAAAATGGCAACTGCCGGTTCAACGCTCCCTGGTATCCTATGCGTCGCAGCCGCATTTTGCGAGGCCTTGAACTCTCACCAGAGCAAGCCAAAACTGCAGCAGAGGACCTGAAGCGGATCCATGACGTGTTGACACGACTGGATGCGGCCTTGCGCGCAAAAGGCCCATTGTCAGGAGAGGATGAAGTTCTGACTCAGGTGACTTTCGATCAATTTTTAGCTTGCTGCGCTGTGACGGAAGCAGATTACGAGAAAGCAATAGCGTCTGCATTGAAGCGGCCTGCAATCTTTTTACAAGAGAGAACCTCAACACATCCGCGTCAACACTTTTAATGCGAAAATCACCAGCGTATGGGAAGCCCACACGGATGTGCAGTTCATCTTGGATGAGCATGCCTGCGTGCAGTACCTTACAAGTTACATGCTGAAAGGCGACCGCCGCATCAGCCAGGCTTTGCATGACATCATCTCTAAAGCTCGAACAGACGCCGATGTGGCTGCAGCGATCCGCAGCGCTGGCCTGAAGTTTATGCACATGTCTGAAGTGAGTGCTCAGATGGTGGCTTTCTTATTGCTGCAATACCCTTTGCGCTATCTGAGCCGCGCTGTGTTCTTCATTGATAGTCGGCCAACCACCGAGCGCAGCGTCATGTTGAAGAACAAAACCATGCTGGACGACCCGTCTGCAGAATCGCTGGATGTGTTCATGCCAAGCTTGCACGATCACTTTCGCGAGTATGTGCAAAACAGACGGCGTTTCAATGGCCCTGACCTCTGCTTGGCTGATTATGCGCTCCGCTATTCTCAACCGTGCAAGAAGCGCAAAATCTCGGAAGCGGAGCCAGAGGAAGATAGCCCACAAGGCGATGAACAAGGTGATGATGGTGATGCAGCTACCCTAACTGAGGCGGACGCAGACGGTGTGACCTATCCTCCCGCACTCACACAGCGTCCCAGAGTCCACAAGCGCTTGCGTTTACGGCCTTGCATTCCCCGCTTCAGCGTCTTGCCCAGCCCTACCAGCGTCGAAGAAGAGTGCCGGTCAATGATCATGCTGTTTGCCCCAGGCTCGGCATGGGCGACCCACCCAGAGGCAAAAGAGGAAGCGGCTCTTTTGGGAGGATGCCCTTCATATGCAGCGCGGTACGCATAGCTGCGCGAGCACATCGAGCCTCTTGCAGAGGAGTACAAGTACAAGGCACCCATTGATTGGGAAAGGTTGATGGCTACTCGGGAAACAGAAATGGAGGATGATGCACGTAGTGTCTGGTCTGAAAACAGCATGGACCGAGCGCTCATGGCAGAGGGCACTATTCCAGACCTGCCCGAAGCTTTGCCTCTGCAAGACCAGGAAGCCCCCACCCATTTTTCGAGCACAGCCACCACGCACGTCCTATGGGACAACGACGCTTATCTGAAGCAAGGGAGCATTCTGACTGGCCAACAGCGGCGCGTCTGTCAATATGCTGTCCAACATGTTCTCATGCACGAATAGGGCTTCGAGAAAGACCCGCTCATGTTGGTTGTCACCGGAGGTGCTGGCACGGGAAAAAGCTGCACGTTGAGGTTTTCAAGAGAAGCTTTGGAGCGTGTCCTACCTCGTAACATCCATGGAGATGGCGCAAGGATCTTAATTCAAGTGGCCGCACAGAACGGCAAGGCTGCATGGCTGGCGAACGGACAGACTATGCATAGCGCCATGGGGTGGGTCCCAAACAGCGAAGGCAATTTGAGCAACGCCAAGAAACAGGAGCTGATTGCTAAATACAAGGACCTCAAAGTGTTCATACTGGACGAAGCCTCCCAAGTGCCGAACAAAAACCTGGCCCATTTGCACAATGATTTGCAAGAGTATGGGAACAACTTCCGCGCTCCCTTTGGTGACGTGAACATGGCTTGCTTTGCAGATTTCATGCAGCTTGAGCCCATCATCAGAGGCCAACAGTTCTTTGCGCCTTGCCAATTGGCATTACGGGGTCTGGACTCAGACGTGCAACTGTGGGAGCTGTTTCGTGTGGCAGAGCTGACCCAAGTCATGCGTCAAGAAGACGGCTGGATGCTGCATGCGCTAAATCGAATGCGCACTGGCGAACACACAGCTGAAGACAATGCACGATGGAAAGGGCTCGAACGTGTCGGTCCTGCCCACCTCCCCATGCATTGCTGCACGAACGAACGAGTTGTGCAGCACAACAAGCGGGTTTACAATGCGTCTCCAGAGCAACCCGCTTGCTTTGCGGCCCAGGCCCTCACTCCCAACTCCAAATCCGAGGCTTTGAACTTCTTTAAGCAAGAAGCAAACACCGTGCGCGAAAACTATTCCCGAGACATGTATAAAAGCGGGGGACTGTTTTTGCTGTATTTGAAAGTCGGCATGATGGTAGAGTACACCCTGAACTACAAACACGGGGACGGGCTGGTGAACGGAGCGGATGGGATCCTGAAAGCCGTGACTCGCACGTACGAGCCACGCCAAACGCATGGCGTAGAAGTCTACGATGTGGCATGGGTCCTGTTTACGGATCCGAGAGTCGGACAAGTTCGGCGCCGCAACCAAAAGCGCTTCCTGCCAATAGGAGAGACCACCTTCATCGACCCGGCTTGGACACCGATCCCTCGCGAACAACTCTTTCCACGACGAGACAGGCGGAAAGCTGAAGTCCTGCAGCTGCCACTGTTACCTGCAAATGCTCGTACACATGATCGTTCTCAAGGCATGGACTTGCGAGCGGCGGTGATCGATCTCACTCCCCCGAAGAGGCAACAGAAGCGAGAAGGATTGCATTATATGGCGCTGTCACGTGCCAAGACCCCCGAAGGCACATACATCGTTCCTGGCACGTACAATCCAGACGACATCTGTGTCAGCCGTGCGGCTTTGGCAGCGGTGGAAAAAGCCAAGCGTGTGAGGCCCGCGACCATCCCCCACCCGATCCGTGGGGCCCCTGACCAGATCACACTCGTGGCCCACAACACCGCTTCCCTGCGCAGCCATCGCGAGATCGCAGCTCACTGGCTCTGCATGCCTGAGCAGGCATGGCCCAGCCCCAGCCCCAGCCAGTGGATCTGATTTGTGCCAGCGAGACCAATTGTGCGGACACCGACATCTCTGACATCATGCAGAATGAGTTCGGTGAATTCTCCGCCGTCGTTCAAGGGCACCACAACCACACTCACCCGCATCACAAGAATGGCTCCCTGGCTCTCGCACACGCGCATATCGCAAACAACATTACAGAGACAGGAAGCATATGTGAGCATGGGTGGAGATCCTATTTGTGGACCTCGTCTTTCCGCAAACGGATTTGCGTGTGGTGCATGTGTATCGCAGCCCTTCGGTGGGGAGCATGCCCTTGTGTTGGATTCCCTCAGTCGGTTGCTACCTCATAAGCCTTGGATCGTGTGCGGTGATCTGAACATCAATATGTTGAGCAAAGAGCCTCACGGTCACCACATCTCGTGGCGTCTTCATGTCGAGCAGGCGGGCCCCTCATCCACTCGGGCCATCCACCATCATGGGCTCACAGCTGGACCACATGTGGACAATTGCCCAGACATGGTGACTGCTCAGGGCCAAATGTGGGCCCGTTCAACGACCACTTCATGCTGTGGCCACGCTGACGTGCCTTGAGGGAGAGAGAGAGAGAGAGAGAGAGAGAGAGAGAGAGAGAGAGAGAGAAGAGAGAGAGAGAAAAAAAAAAAAAAAAAAAAAAAAAAAAAAAAAAAAAAAAAAAAAAAAAAAAAAAAAAAAAAAAATAAAAATAATAAAAATAGAGGCACCCGAGAGAGGATGATGAAGAGATTGATGAGATGTAGTAGTAGCGACCACTTCATGATGTGAGCNGAAGTAGAGGAATCGGGGGTCCAGACAGAACCTGCATTTGAAAACAATTGCATGATCTTGGATATTTTGCTAGATACAATCAGGCGGAGACCGCGAGATGCAAGCAGAGGAACCCATGCAGAAGGCATACGAGTGCTACAACAGGAGGAAATCAGAGTAGCTCTAGCGGAAGGCAATGTGCCTGTCCTCGTTGGCAGGATGAAACCCTGAAAGCCAAGATGTTCCCACAGGTCTTCGCGGCTACTTTGAAGAAAATCCTGATGGTTTGACCAAACATCAACTGAATCAACAACAAATCTCCCATGTAGATCGACGGTTTGGGAGAAGCACAGAGCTGCTATTTCACATGCTGCGAGACGAGCAAACAGCCACTGTTTTTAGGGCAGCTTTGCTGAGCATGTATAAAGGAAAAGCCCAAACAAAGGCGATCACAGCAGACAATGCCAAACAGATCGAGTCCATCAAACAAGCCATCCTACAAGAGGATGGTGTGCTGCATTTGGAAGGTCTGCGCACTTCTCCGACTACATGAAAGGCATGCGGCGAATTTTTTGCTTTTTTACGCGGTTGTGGCACCCTACCTTTTTCTTTACGGCTTCATGTGCAGACACCAAATGGGTGGAACTTTTGCAACTCTGTATTATCAAGAGCACGGCAGACACCCGACAGATGAAGAGCTAGAGAGTTTGTCTTTCAAACAGCGGTGTGAACTCGTGAGCAGTGACCCAGTACTGGTCGCGAAGTATTATTACACGCGCATGGAAGGTTTGTTTACTCACATCATCGATAACACGGATGTTCTCGGAGATGTCATTGATCGAGCACATGTCGAAGAATCCCAGAAGCGAGGTACTCCCCACCGTCACAGCTTGCTTTGGGTGAAGGATAGCCCCAAGTTTGTTAGGGAGGACCCCAGCAAAGATGGTGCATGTGAGGAATTCATCGATCAGTACATCACAACGGATCTTCGATCTCTGCCAGAACATTGCAACCATTGCATACTCATGTGTGTGCCAAGGGCAAATGCTTGAACAAAAATGGCAACTGCCGGTTCAACGCTCCCTGGTATCCTATGCGTCGCAGCCGCATTTTGCGAGGCCTTGAACTCTCACCAGAGCAAGCCAAAACTGCAGCAGAGGACCTGAAGCGGATCCATGACGTGTTGACACGACTGGATGCGGCCTTGCGCGCAAAAGGCCCATTGTCAGGAGAGGATGAAGTTCTGACTCAGGTGACTTTCGATCAATTTTTAGCTTGCTGCGCTGTGACGGAAGCAGATTACGAGAAAGCAATAGCGTCTGCATTGAAGCGGCCTGCAATCTTTTTACAAGAGAGAACCTCAACACATCCGCGTCAACACTTTTAATGCGAAAATCACCAGCGTATGGGAAGCCCACACGGATGTGCAGTTCATCTTGGATGAGCATGCCTGCGTGCAGTACCTTACAAGTTACATGCTGAAAGGCGACCGCCGCATCAGCCAGGCTTTGCATGACATCATCTCTAAGCTCGAACAGACGCGATGTGGCTGCAGCGATCCGCAGCGCTGGCTGAAGTTTATGCACATGTCTGAAGTGAGTGCTCAGATGGTGGCTTTCTTATTGCTGCAATACCCTTGCGCTATCTGAGCCGCGCGTGTTCTTCATTGATAGTCGGCCAACCCCGAGCGCAGCGTCATGTTGAAGAACAAAACCATGCTGGACGACCGTCTGCAGAATCGCTGGATGTGTTCATGCCAAGCTTGCACGATCACTTTCGCGAGTATGTGCAAAACAGACGGCGTTTCAATGGCCCTGACCTCTGCTTGGCTGATTATGCGCTCCGCTATTCTCAACCGTGCAAGAAGCGCAAAATCTCGGAAGCGGAGCCAGAGGAAGATAGCCCACAGGCGATGAACAAGGTGATGATGGTGATGCAGCTACCCTAACTGAGGCGACGCAGACGGTGTGACCTATCCTCCCGCACTCACACAGCGTCCCAGAGTCCACAAGCGCTTGCGTTTACGGCCTTGCATTCCCCGCTTCAGCGTCTTGCCCAGCCCTACCAGCGTCGAAGAAGAGTGCCGGTCAATGATCATGCTGTTTGCCCCAGGCTCGGCATGGGCGACCCACCAGAGGCAAAGAGGAAGCGGCTCTTTTGGGAGGATGCCCTTCATATGCAGCGCGGTACGCATAGCTGCGCGAGCACATCGAGCCTCTTGCAGAGGAGTACAAGTACAAGGCACCATTGATTGGGAAAGGTTGATGGCTACTCGGGAAACAGAAATGGAGGATGATGCACGTAGTGTCTGGTCTGAAAACAGCATGGACCGAGCGCTCATGGCAGAGGGCACTATTCCAGACCTGCCCGAAGCTTTGCCTCTGCAAGACCAGGAAGCCCCCACCCATTTTTCGAGCACAGCCACCACGCACGTCCTATGGGACAACGACGCTTATCTGAAGCAAGGGAGCATTCTGACTGGCCAACAGCGGCGCGTCTGTCAATATGCTGTCCAACATGTTCTCATGCACGAATAGGGCTTCGAGAAAGACCCGCTCATGTTGGTTGTCACCGGAGGTGCTGGCACGGGAAAAAGCTGCACGTTGAGGTTTTCAAGAGAAGCTTTGGAGCGTGTCCTACCTCGTAACATCCATGGAGATGGCGCAAGGATCTTAATTCAAGTGGCCGCACAGAACGGCAAGGCTGCATGGCTGGCGAACGGACAGACTATGCATAGCGCCATGGGGTGGGTCCCAAACAGCGAAGGCAATTTGAGCAACGCCAAGAAACAGGAGCTGATTGCTAAATACAAGGACCTCAAAGTGTTCATACTGGACGAAGCCTCCCAAGTGCCGAACAAAAACCTGGCCCATTTGCACAATGATTTGCAAGAGTATGGGAACAACTTCCGCGCTCCCTTTGGTGACGTGAACATGGCTTGCTTTGCAGATTTCATGCAGCTTGAGCCCATCATCAGAGGCCAACAGTTCTTTGCGCCTTGCCAATTGGCATTACGGGTCTGGACTCAGACGTGCAACTGTGGGAGCTGTTTCGTGTGGCAGAGCTGACCCAAGTCATGCGTCAAGAAGACGGCTGGATGCTGCATGCGCTAAATCGAATGCGCACTGGCGAACACACAGCTGAAGACAATGCACGATGGAAAGGGCTCGAACGTGTCGGTCCTGCCCACCTCCCCATGCATTGCTGCACGAACGAACGAGTTGTGCAGCACAACAAGCGGGTTTACAATGCGTCTCCAGAGCAACCCGCTTGCTTTGCGGCCCAGGCCCTCACTCCCAACTCCAAATCCGAGGCTTTGAACTTCTTTAAGCAAGAAGCAAACACCGTGCGCGAAAACTATTCCCGAGACATGTATAAAAGCGGGGGACTGTTTTTGCTGTATTTGAAAGTCGGCATGATGGTAGAGTACACCCTGAACTACAAACACGGGGACGGGCTGGTGAACGGAGCGGATGGGATCCTGAAAGCCGTGACTCGCACGTACGAGCCACGCCAAACGCATGGCGTAGAAGTCTACGATGTGGCATGGGTCCTGTTTACGGATCCGAGAGTCGGACAAGTTCGGCGCCGCAACCAAAAGCGCTTCCTGCCAATAGGAGAGACCACCTTCATCGACCCGGCTTGGACACCGATCCCTCGCGAACAACTCTTTCCACGACGAGACAGGCGGAAAGCTGAAGTCCTGCAGCTGCCACTGTTACCTGCAAATGCTCGTACACATGATCGTTCTCAAGGCATGGACTTGCGAGCGGCGGTGATCGATCTCACTCCCCCGAAGAGGCAACAGAAGCGAGAAGGATTGCATTATATGGCGCTGTCACGTGCCAAGACCCCCGAAGGCACATACATCGTTCCTGGCACGTACAATCCAGACGACATCTGTGTCAGCCGTGCGGCTTTGGCAGCGGTGGAAAAAGCCAAGCGTGTGAGGCCCGCGACCATCCCCCACCCGATCCGTGGGGCCCCTGACCAGATCACACTCGTGGCCCACAACACCGCTTCCCTGCGCAGCCATCGCGAGATCGCAGCTCACTGGCTCTGCATGCCTGAGCAATGGCATGGCCCCAGCCCCAGCCCCAGCCAGTGGATCTGATTTGTGCCAGCGAGACCAATTGTGCGGACACCGACATCTCTGACATCATGCAGAATGAGTTCGGTGAATTCTCCGCCGTCGTTCAAGGGCACCACAACCACACTCACCCGCATCACAAGAATGGCTCCCTGGCTCTCGCACACGCGCATATCGCAAACAACATTACAGAGACAGGAAGCATATGTGAGCATGGGTGCGAGATCCTATTTGTGGACCTCGTCTTTCCGCAAACGGATTTGCGTGTGGTGCATGTGTATCGCAGCCCTTCGGTGGGGAGCATGCCCCTTGTGTTGGATTCCCTCAGTCGGTTGCTACCTCATAAGCCTTGGATCGTGTGCGGTGATCTGAACATCAATATGTTGAGCAAAGAGCCTCACGGTCACCACATCTCGTTGGCGTCTCTCATGTCGAGCAGGCGGGCCCGCCTCATCCACTCGGGACCATCCACCATCATGGGCTCACAGCTGGACCACATGTGGACGAATTGCCCAGACATGGTGACTGCTCAGGGCCAAATGTGGGCCCCGTTCAACGACCACTTCATGCTGTGGGCCACGCTGACTGTGCCTTGAGTGAGAGAGAGAGAGAGAGAGAGAGAGAGAGAGAGAGAGAGAGAGAGAGAGAGAGAGAGAGAGAGAGATATATATATATATATATATATATATATATATATATATATATATATATATATATATATATATATATATATATATATATATATATATATATATATATATATATATATATATATATATATATATATATATATATATATATATATATATATATATATACGGGTTCCTACCCGTGGGGAGAGTGTGTGTAGGTTGCCTTGACATGCCTGGCCCTTGGCCATGGCGCGTGTGCGGCCGCTGCAGTACAGGTGTGCCCCTACGCATGGCCCTGCTGACGCTGATACACATGCTGCTGTGGGTTCTAAATCATTAGATCGAGCATCACCAGCTTGATCATCAGCAGCTGGAACCATGCTGACACCTCTTTTGCTCGCCACAGTGTCATGATCTGGCCTCCGCTGCAACGTCACACAGATGTGTTGCGAGTTTTGCCAAGGAAACCAGCACTCGGGAACAGCGACCACTTCATGATGTGAGCCATGCTGACGGTGCTCTGACATGCCTGGCCTTTGGCCATGGCACGTGTGCGGCCGCTGCAGTACACGTGTGCCCCTACGCATGGCCCTCCTGACGCTGATACACATGCTGCTGTGGATTCTAGATCATTAGATCGATGTTCACCAGCTTGATCATCAGCAGATGGAACCATGCTGACACCTCTTTTGCTTGCCACAGTGTCATGATCTGGCCTCCGCTGCAACGTCACACAGATGTGTTGCGAGTTTTGCCAAGGAAACCAGCATTCGGGAACAGCGACCACTTCATGCTGTGGGCCACGCTGACGGTGCTCTGACATGCCTGGCCCTTGGCCATGGCGCGTGTGCGGCCGCTGCAGTACAGGTGTGCCCCTACGCATGGCCCTGCTGACGTTGCTACACATGCTGCTGTGGATTCTAGATCATTAGATCGATGACCACCATGCGCCACCGCACCATGCGTGATATTCTGGCAGGGACACCAGCACATCACATGACGTCAAATGCCGTCCATGGATGATGCAGCGTCAGCCTTCATGCGTGTGCTCGTGTTCCTGCCAGAATATTAAATGTATTGTGTAGGATATGGGCGTCACATTCTGACCCACACATTCCAGTTTGCAAAGTGTTTGAGTAGTCCACTACCAAAGCTCATCATGATGTCCAACAAAAGGCCCATCAACGATGACGGCGCCATGCCTTTCACGAAAAAGGCCGTTCGCAAAGCGACCATTCAAGAAAATCAGTACACCGCCGTCTGCAACAGAGCGACCAGGGTGGACACGACCGGCAAAATTTTACTATCCGCAGGGACTCACCGCTGCGCGGACGCGCGCGTGTCGAATTTGAACACTTTTGTTAGGTTCCCACAAGCCTCGGCTGCGTCAGCCGTGTTCGACGAGTCAGGTCTGCCTACCCTGCATGCGCTACCTAGTTTAAAATCAGGGTTCATCGGTATATGAATTTGGATTTTTTTTGCTTGTTGACAGGTGCAGGAACTTATCGATTTTCAAACATTACTCTGACAAAGGCACCAGACTCCTTCCTCAAATCCAATGAAGTCAATCTATGCACCCTGTGGTACTTTGAGGCGACAGATAGTACCATTGTCGAGTTCGTTTCCAACGATGTGGATTATTCACCCTCAGGAAATGTTCGCTTCTGCACAAGAGTCGGAGTGAGTCTTTTCTCCTCTCCTCTTTCGCACTTGCCATGCTGCGTTCCCATTGCTGACATGCATAATCTTAGGTTTGGAATTGCCATGCTGGGTTTGCACGTCTGGCACTTCGCTTGCTGATGAATTCATCAACCTGCAGGTCTGCAACGCTGTGGCTGAGGCTTTGAGGTATTCTAGAAGGATTTTCCATCATTCCCTCATACCCTTGTGGCACTGACTCTAACATTGCTGACATCGCAGGAGGTTTGTCAATTCGCAGAGGCTATGACACGCAACCTTGACAAGCCTTACAAGGCAGCCTCCCGCATGAACGTGCGTGGAGTGGTTATCGCATTAGATTCTGGTCCTGGCGATCAAACAGTTTTCTCGCTGGCTCTACTGGATGATCCCACCATCATCGTCAAGGCACGCCTCCCATCCAGAAACGTTGTTTACTCTTCTTCACTCACTCACTCATCACCCACACCCACTCCCTGTGCTTTTGCCAGGTTTCTGCTTCTATGTATCCAACACACCCATTTTGACGCGCAGTGTTTTCAGTCCCCTTGATATGGATTCTCCTTTGTATAACCACATCCTTTGTGGATTGCTGCAGGTGGCCGTGTGGGGCAACGCCGTTGAGCAGCTCCAAGTGCTGAATCGTTCCCACACCACAGTCACACCAGTCTACATATTTCATGCAGCTCCCGACACCTATAAGTTGCGCAACACCGGGCCCCTCAACGCAGCCTTTCTGCGCTTGGACAATATATCCTGGGCTGCATTGCCCCCCCCGGTAAGCATCTTGCACTTCTACACCTACCATTCTTCTATCCCTCATTCCCAAACCACTCATTTGTTCTCAGTTGCCACGCACTTCCGCCATTTGAACCACCCACACTCGGTGCGCAGGTCAACATATACCAAATATGTGCTGTGCAGGCAATGGCCCGTGTTTACAAGATGACGAAGGCCTACATCTCGATCCCAGACCAACGAATCGACGTTTTGGACACCACCGGATTTAATCATGTGGTATGCTTAGCATCCTCTGCATGTCTGCCCCTTTGTTTGTCTGTGCGTGCATGTGTGTGTGTGTGCGTGTGTGTGTGTGTGTGTGTGTGTGTGTGTGTGTGTATGTGTGTGTTTGTGTGTGTGTGTGTGCCTATCTCTCTGTGTATCATGTCGCTGCACATGTCATGCCTCTGCGTGTCTCATAGGCACTAAATCCAAACAGAATAGACGTGTGCATCAAAAGCTCGAGGAACCCACCCCCTCTACTACCTGCCTTCCAACACATACTACAGCACCCACCCAAAACATACTACAGCCCCCAAATGTGTTAAGACTATATTATGAGTATATATGAATACCCACGAACACATTGTCCTGCCACTGCGTGCCTGTCTACTCTCTCTCTCTCTCTGTCCCTCCCTCTATCTCTCTCTCTCTCTATCCCTCTCTCTCTCTCTCTCTCTCTCTCTCTCTCCCTCTCTCTCTCTCTCTCTCTCTCTCTCTCTCTCTCTCTCTCTCTCTCTCTCTCTCTCTCTCTCTCTCTCTCTCTCTCTCTCTCTCTCTCTCTCTCTCTCTCTCTCTCTCTCTCTCTTTCTCTCTATGACTCTGTCGCGTGCATGTCTGCGTGTCTGCATGCGTGTCTCTCTGCATGCGTGCCTGCGTATCGTGTCTGTGTAGGTGTCGGTTCTTGACCACTCCTTGTGTCATTTAGTGTGACACTGTGTCGGTAGGTGTAGGTTCAGTGTCCATAGTGTAGGTCCAGTGTCCATTCAGTGTCCATTCAGTGTAGGTCCAGTGTCCATTCAGTGTCCATTCATTCAGTGTCCATTCAGTGTCCATTCAGTGTCCATTGTCAGTGTCAGTGTCCATTGTCCATTGTCAAGTGTCATTGTCCAAGTCCAGTCAAGTGTCAGTGCCAAGTCCTTGTCAAGTGCCAAGTCCAAGTCCAAGTCAAGTGGCAGTGTCCAAGTCCATTGTCAGTGTCCATTGTCAGTGTCATTGTCAGTGTCCATTGTCAGTGTCCATTGTCCATTCAGTGTCCATTCAGTGTCCATTCAGTGTCCATTCAGTGTAGGTCCAGTGTCCATAGTGTAGGTCCAGTGTCCATTCAGTGTCCATGTCAGTGTCCATTCAGTGTCCAGTGTCCATGTCGGTGACCATAGTGTGACACTCTATCGTGTCGGTAGGTGTAGGTTCAGAGTATGAGTGGTCAAGGAGCGGTCACCACAGTGGTCAAGGAGCCATTGTCCTTGGCTCTGCTTCACTTCCCATTCTCATTCACTACCTTGCTTTATGGATTGCAGGCCGAGCTCGTTTTTTGTGCAAATATTCGCGTAAGCAATTTGCCGCTCACCTTTGGAGACGGGCGAGGTCATATCCTCGCCAAGACGACTGACACAGCAATTTTGGAGGCACTCACGCATGTCCCATTCAACCCACACGAAGATTTCAGAATCGCAGCTGTGGACATTTCAAATGTCAATTGGAAGGCGGTCCGCCCCCGCAGGGCTACGATTTGGGTCACGGAAGCCGAGCCACACTTCTACAAAGTGTACGGTGTGGACATTCTTCTTTCATTTTCTCTTCTGTTTTATATGTTAACTGCATTGCATTCCTTACTCCTCCTTCCCACTGCTTTCCACTTTTCGCAGTTCAGTCCAACTGACACCTGCCCTCTTCCCCCTCCCCACTTCTCGCCGTCCACCCTCACCTTTTTTCCACCGCTTGTTGTACCTTTGTTTTGAAAAACCCAATTTCTTCCCTTTCCATGCAGGTACATCAGGAATCATTTTCTCATCCCCCAACCCTTTCGAGGACATCGATTGCTCCGGACCCTCTGACCTGACAGACTCCCCCCCACACGCTGATCAGGCGGGCGGTTTAGTCCCTGAGACTCCACCCCAGACACAAGCCGATTCCACAACACTATCGGACATGAAGGCCAGCATGGATGACGTGGACGTGACCATGTCAGTCCCAGTCCCCGTCCCCGGTACTTTCTTCGCACTCACTATCTTAATCCTCTACTGTTCACCCAAAGCAACATGTGAAGATACGTGGCTGCGTGTGTGCTTTTGTGTGTGCATGTGCAAATTTGTGTATGTGTCGTGCCTCTGCGTGTCTCTATATGCCTGTGTAAACCCAGCCGTGTAGCTTAGTGCCTCTGCGTATCTCTGTATGCCTGTGTAACCCAGCCATGTAGCTTAATTACATAGTAACCCAAGATCCGTTTGCATGCAGATCTACCGGATCCAACGATGTAAACCCTGCATCGCTCAACACTTTATACTGCTGCTGCCGCTGCAACATTTTGTTTTATGCATGACCTATTCCCTTTCGAGGGATCGTCCCCCCCTCACTAGTGCAGGGTGTTTCTTAATGATCAATGCTTATCCACCAGACACGAAACTGCAATTTCGTGTTCCACAGTTGGACAAGACTCAGTACTCAATATGCAGCACTCTATCATGGAGCAGTGCGGTCCCCCACTCACTAATGCAGGGTGTTTTTTAATGATCAATGCTTATCCACCGGACACGAAACTGCAATTTCGTGTTCCACTGTTGGACAAGACTCAGTACTCAATATGCAGCACTCTATCATGCAGCAGTTGGGTCCCACCCTCACTAGCGCAGGGTATTTTTTAATGATCAATGCTTATCCACCGGACACGAAACTGCAATTTCGTGTTCCACAGTTGGACAAGACTCAGTACTCAATATGCAGCACTCTATCATGGAGCAGTGGGGTCCCACCCTCACTAGCACAGGGTGTTTTTTAATGATCAATGCTTATCCACCGGACACGAAACTACAATTTCGTGTTCCACAGTTGGACAAGACTCAGTACTCAGTATCATGGAGCAGTGGGGTCAACCCTACGGTACCCCTTATTAGTCACGAACACAATTTTCTTAATGTGCAGTCTGCACTTCATTGCAGCATAAAGGCAAACCGTACGTAACCACGTACATGTCAATAAATAACTTGTTTCTTAGCAGGCATAAATTTGAAAAGGTTCCAATAAGCGTATGCCAGGGTTTTAAACCCAGCAGCCATAAATTTAAAAAAGTTTCAATGTAAAGCGTGCAGCAGCATGTGTATGGACTCCTTCATTCGGTTCCTCACTTTCCCCAAACCCTCTGAATACCCTTACGATCAATGTGTAAGAAACCGAAGTCCACACGGATTTGCAGTTCATCCACTTTGCCTCTGTGCCGCAAGCTTGCCGAACCTTGTGAACACAGCGCCTGCATGTACAAACACACCCTCAGAACCATCATCATCATAACAGTTCATGCATTCCCCCATACCCATGCCCACGCTTGCGCGCGTTGCACCCTCTTCTTTTTCCCTTTCCCCCTCTCTCTTTCTCAACCCTCGTGCATGTGCATGTGTGGGTGTGTCTATGTGTGAGTGTGTGTGTGTCTGCGAGTGTGTGAGTGTGTGTGTGTCTGCGAGTGTGTGCGTGTGTGGGTGTATGTGTGTGTGTGTGCATGTGTATATGTGTGTGTGCAAAGGGGGGGGGATCAAGGTGTGTGTGTGTAGGTACACACGCGCGCATGTGTGCGTGTGTCTGTGACTCCACGTGCACGTGTGCGTGTGGGCGTATGTGTGTGTGTGTGTGTGTGTGTGTGTGTGTGTGTGTGTGTGTGTGTGTGTGTCTATGTGTGTGTGCATGCCTATCTCTCTGCGTGTCGTATCACTGCACATGTCATGCCTCTGCGTGTCTTATAAGCACTAAATCCAAAGAGGGTACAGCGTGCATCAAAAGCTCGAAGAACCCACCTCGTCTACTACCTGCCTCCCAACACATACTACAGCACCCACCCCAAACATACTCCAGCCCCCAAATGTGTTAAGACTATATTATGAGTATATGTGAATACCAACGAACACATTCACACGTGCCACTGCGTGCCTGTGTGCTCTCTCTCTCTCTCTCTCTCGACCCTCGTGCATGTGCATGTGTGGGTGTGTCTATGTGTGCGTGTGTGTGTGTCTGCGACTGTGTGTGTGTGTGTGGGTGTATGTGTGTGTGTGCATGTGTATATGTGTGTATGCAAAGGGGGGGATCAGGGTGTGTGTGTGTGTGGGTGCACGCGCGCGCATGTGTGCGTGTGTCTGTGACTACACGTGCACGTGTGCGTGTGGGCGTGTGTGTGTGTCTGTGTGTGTGTGTGTGTGTGTGTGTGTGTGTGTGTGTGTGTGTGTGTGTGCGCGCGCGCATGCCTGTCTCTCTGCGTGTCGTGTCACTGCACATGTCATGCCTCTGCGTGTCTCATAAGCACTAAATCCAAAGAAGGTACAGTGTGCATCAAAAGCTCGAAGAACCCACCCCGTCTACTACCTGCCTGCCAACACATACTACAGCACCCACCCAAAACATACTCCAGCCCCCAAATGTGTTAAGACTATATTATGAGTATATGTGAATACCAACGAACACATTGTCGTGCCACTGCGCGCCTGTGTACTCCCCCTCTCTTTCTCGACCCTCATGCATGTGCATGTGTGGGTGTGTCTATGTGTGCGTGTGTGTGTGTCTGCCAGTGTGTGTGTGTGTGTGGGTGTATGCGTGTGTGTGTGCATGTGTATATGTGTGTGTGCAAAGGGGGGGATCTGGATGTGTGTGTGTGTGTGTGGGTGCACGCGCGCGCATGTGTGCGTGTGTCTGTGACTACACGTGTGCGTGTGGGCGTGTGTGTGTGTGTGTGTGTGTGTGTGTGTGTGTGTGTGTGTGTGTGTGTGTGTGTCTGTGTGTGTGTGTGCATGCCTATCTCTATGCGTGTCGTGTCACTGCACATGTCATGCCTCTGCGTGTCTCATAAGCACTAAATCCAAAGAAGGTACAGTGTGCATTAAAACCTCGAAGAACCCACCCCGTCTACTGCCTGCCTCCCAACACATATTACAACACCCACCCAAAACATACTCCAGCCCCCAAATGTGTTAAGACTATATTATGAGTATATGTGAATACCAACGAACACATTGTCGTGCCACTGCATGTCTGTGTACTCTCTCTCTCTCTCTCTCTCTCTCTCTCTCTCTCTCTCTCTCTCTCTCTCTCTCTCTCTCTCTCTCTCTCTCTCTCTCTCTCTCTCTCTCTCTCTCTCTCTCTCTCTCTCTCTCTCTCTTTCTCTCCCTCTCTCTCCCTCTCTCTCTCAGGGGTCAAATGGCCTAGGAAAGCCATTCTCTTTAGTCACTTTCTGACACTATCTCCGCTACAAAGCATACAGACCACCTCTCTCTGCTGCAGTACAGCGCACTTGTCTTTCCTCATTCATCGCTACCCGACGGGCCTTGCAGCTCTTCTGCATCGTTCTCTTCCTCCACCACGTTGTAGTACATAGGGTACACCCCCAGGTCACTGAACCTGCACACCCACACCCTCCACCCCTTCATCTCTTCCTTAATTGTCGGTCCTCACATCCGCTCTTACCATCATTCTCACTCACATTCTCCCATTGCAACTTTGCCTCCCACAGCATTCCAAGTGCACCCTCCACCCCTTCATCTCTTCCTCAATTGTCAGTCCTCACATCCGCTCTTACCATCATTCTCACTCACATTCTCCCATTGCAACTTTGCCTCCCACAGCATTCCAAGTGCACCTCACCTGTCTTCCACAATCAGCTTCCCATCTTCCCACCAGCCATTATGGAACTCCAACTTCTGCCCCGGCTGGCAATGCAAAACCCCCGTGTCTTCCGGTCTCCGCTCGTAATAATAAACTACCTCCACTGGTTGGAACCTGCAGCACAAACGGCCGCTAGCCTGCATCCTCGTCCACTCCTCCGACCTCTCTTCCACCTCCGCGGTACAAAACATCTCGCGTTTAACTGCACCCCACACATCCTCTTTCGCACCCACCCCTTGCTTCTTCCACAACAACCACATTCACTCAGCGCAGGGCGTACAGATGATTGCGTTATCTCCGACTCGCACGACCCTCTCCTCTCCAGAGCTGTTAAACACGTACAACGTGCACGTGTATGGCGGATGGTCTTCGAACTCTGGAATCGGCACAACAACAGGACCATCCCCCATTATTTTACTCACCGTCAAAACAAAACCAGTCCTTCCCACGGCCCTGCACCCCAAGCCCCACATTCTCATGCCCGCTGCCTCATCCTTGCTCAACTATCTACAGCAAAACCCCCAGCATCCATCACACCTGGGACTGCCATCCTTCTCCACCACCACATTCCCCAGCCTGTAGCAGTCTCTGCTTCTATATCTCGATGGCTGCGCTAACTTCGCCCGCACATCTAAACGGTACTCTCCAGCGGGTACATGAAACGCAATGCAGTTTCCGAACCTGTCCCCCAAGACGTATACAGCTGGCCTCTTCAGATCCTCCCCATACAACTCTTCAGACCCGATCCAATAATCACAGCTCCAGTTTGGAGCGCTGTTCCCGGGCTGGGAATACATGTGGCTGTCGACATACGCGACTTCAACCGCCACTTTCACCCCGCTCTCCTTCAACTCCCTCAGGTCCTTCACTACCACCTCCACATTGCCTCCTGCTCAACAATCCCGTCCCTTACCCAACTCTTTCTTACGCTTCCATACAATTCAATTCATACGTCTCTAGCCCTTTCCATCCATCCCTCGCACCCACTCACCTGCCTTCGCATCTTGGCCGATGCGAAACTTCCATTTCTTCCTATATTCGGCTCTCTCTGTCCTTTCGCTCACACGTTCACCCTCTTCATACAACCGTTTCTGCTTTGTCATCCTTGTTGTTTTCCTTACAGACCTTTTTACACTAAACGACCTCCTTTGGCTACATACTCGACGTTCATTGTACTGCCGTCTTCTTCACTCCTACTGTCCTGCCTTTCCATGTCATCTCCATTTTCCGCCTTTCATTGCGCCTGCCTTTTGCCCGAATTGGGGGCAGGTTCCGCCGCTCCGCCTAAGGGGAGGGCCCTATGATTATGGACACATTTTCTAGTATGGCAGATTGATCATACTGGGGTTTTCATATGATCCAGGCGGGGGATTAGAGTGGAGTAAAAAAGGTCCCTTGCAGGTCCCAGGCAACTTCTCAGCCAGAGAAGCTCTTTTTGGGGGTGTCGAAGAATATATTTCACTTTTCCCTTTAAACGCTGGAAGGAGGCTGCCACGGCATCTTCTGGGCAGGTATACGAGGCCCTGCAAGACCTGAACGAGGCAGTCCTCAACTAGCCAATTAAGTTGAACTAACCGTAGGGTAAGCGGCAGCCGCGGAAATTCCGGCCCACAGTTTTCTAGTTATTTTAGTTTTTCCGTTATTTCCCTGATCTGTCCTCAAAACCGGAGGTCCTAACATTTTCCGCACAGGGGCATGGGAAGCAATCTCTCTGGGCTTTAAATGTGAATAATCTTGATCCAGAGATCCTGTGTGAATGATTGGACTGCCAAACTTCAGCGCGGTAGTGCTGACGTCAAGAGCGGGTTTCGAAACACTGTCAGATTCTCGCATGAGCTCGAAGTGGCTTGACTTCCTCCAAATCTCCATACGATGATGTAGGGTGTGGCCGATTATTAAAATCATCTCAATTCATAGATTCATGACCTGAATAGACAGAAGCGTTTGAGGCATCGGCTGTGTGTGCGTGGGCATCTATGACAGTCGATGGCACCGTCCGTAAGGACTACCTAGAGACAGGTAATCACATGAACAACGGGACAAAAAAACTTTCTCTGTTCGATTGAATTTTGCTACAGGTTTGGGGTCCCCGGAGCATGAATTATGAGCGTTAAATTGCGGCCCGCCGTGTGACGATTGACTATTCTAGTAGGTGACGATGAAACTTCATTAGAGCACTTCAAGTATTAATTATTTAGTTTTCAGAGTATTTGATGGTTGGTTGGACCCCGATGGATTTTAGTGTAGTGCTGTGCTGCCGAAGGTTAATTATTTAGTAATTAGTGCTGTGCTGCCGAAGGTTGTGCAAGTTCGCCTTGCCAGGACAAGTAATCCCGTCACCAGCAAGAATAGAGGGAACAACAAGCGTACCAGGAATTATTCCTGGGTCGCAGTCGTCGCAGGCATAGCCACGAGGTACCATCTGTCTCATTAACGGTAACATGAAAGAGACAGATGGTACCTCGTGCAACCCAGACCAGACTTGCGTACACATCAACACATGATTCTACTTGTGCTGTAATACCGTGCATATTTTCTACATTAATGTTGCTCACACAACATTAATGTATCATCTTGCTTTACGCCTGTTGAATGTCAGCCAGACAAAGCCACCCAGTAGCTGTAGCCGTGAACAAATAAATGATTCGCTGTCTCGTAAATGAGTTGCGGTATGTTTGGCAGCCGTGCATATTTGCTGCATAGGCTCACAGATATTGGCATGTGTGTGGGCAGCTGAAAGGGAGGCTGCTGAGGCCTAGTTGGCATGTGTGTGGAGTCCAGAGAGCGCTGCCACCGCGGAGAAGTAAAAGGGCCGGGTTCTAGCTAGCACCTGGCTGTGCTGAGTCCAGGCCAGTGTTCCGTGCCATAAAGCAGCAGCGCCAGCTGAAGAGAGGGGCAGCAGCCATGCAAGTCTTGGGCTGCTGGCAGCCTTTGCTGGTGGCCATGATCTTTTGGGGTGCAACAGCGGGAACATCATCTGCGAGGTCTGCGTGGAGCCTTGCGGACAGCTGGTTGAGTGACAGCGAGGTGCTACTGGGATCGCCCTGGGCTGCGCGCCTTGGCTGGAACCGCACTGTGCCCATGTGCGGGGCGCACCAGAAGTGGAATGAGCCCATGGTGAACGCAGCGACCTATAAGGATTATTCTAGAGCCTGTCACTGCTCACGAACGGACTTGTTTGGGCTGTAAGTGCTTCCTTCATCTTACTTCCCCACGTGTCAAAACCCAAGTCGCAAATCTGCATCTTAAACTTTAACATTTCTCAATGGTATAACATAGCTACTTCTGTTTGTCACATCCATGTTTGCTCCTCATGGTGCTGGCTTACCCTCAACTTGTGGGGCCCCGACAAGCATCATGGATATGTTGTCACCCATGTGGTAGGTAGCCCCGGGGCCGACGGCGGGAAATGTGATATCCAAGTGAACCCCACATCTTGAGGGTAAGCCAGCACCCCATGACATGTGCCTTGACAGTGAGGGCATGACCCCATGACCAGCACCCCATGACATTGCGGCATCGGCCACCAAGGACCTGCACAGATGGGGTGACCATAGTTCCCATTCATAACAAAGGGGACCCCGTTCCTAGCAATGGGAGCCTTCATGTCACTGGAGTACCATCATAAGTGCAGCAAATGATCAGATAATTCCAACCAGGATGTGACGTATGAAGTATGTGGTCCATTACAACATGCATCAAGTTGTCATGATCAGATGATCGCATGGACATTCATGTTCAAGACATCTAAGATAATACTTGAAATTCACAGTGGGAGCCTCAATTTCAAGTCTATGTTCTTCTGGTCCTTCACCTGGAGATTGACCGAGGGCTGTGGGAGGGGCCCAGGTCAGCAGAATGGGCAATTATCTGCAGACAGCAGGACCACGTCCATGTCCAGTACGCTTCCCTACGACCCCGTTTGCTCACTGCTCGCTGCTCTCTCCCTCTCTCTCTCTCTCTCTCTCTCTCTCTCTCCTCTCTCTCTCTCTCTCTCTCTCTCTCTCTCTCGTCCCCCCCCCTCTCCCTCTCCCTCTCGCTCTCTCTCTCTCTCTCCCTCTCTCTCTCTCTCTCTCTCTCTCTCGCTCTCTCTCTCCTCTCTCTCTCTCTCTCTCTCTCTCTCTCCTCTCTCTCTCTCTCTCTCTCTCCTCTCTCTCTCTCTCTCTCTCTCTCTCTCTCCTCTCTC
>MVGU01001891.1:10000-17500 GCA_002005505.1 Botryococcus braunii
CCTCTTCCAAGAGTCCTGCTCCTCTATCATTTTCTGCACCTGCCGTCATCCCAATGTCCATTCATGCGACAGCTCCTATCCGTCTCTCCAAATCCTTTGATGTAAGCTTTGTTCTTTTCTTTCTGTTTTGCTTTTCAATTGTCAACATGTCTCATTCTACACAGTTATTAAAGTCCAGCAGGCAGTCGGTGAGATGCTGTCCGTCTCACCGACTTTTACTTTTAAAAGTGCCGAATTTCTGTATGGCTGTGTTGTGCATGTATGCCCCTGTGTGTGTGTGTGTGTGTGTGTGTGTGTGCGCGCGTGTGCGTCCGCGCGCGTGTGCGTCCACGCGCGTGTGTGCCAATGGGTGCTCTTCTCCAAACTCTGGGTTATGCATGTATCCCTGCGTCTGCAGTTGTGTGCTTGCACCGTTGAGCCAGGCTGTTGCGCATCCAGGCAAGCGTGCATACATGTGTGTGTGTGTGTGTGTGTGTGTGTGTGTGTGTGTGTGTGTGTGTGTGTGCGTGCGTGCGTGCGTGCGTGCGTGCCTACGTGCGTGCCTGCGTGCGTGCGTGCGTGCGTGCGTGCGTGCGTGCGTGCGTGTGTGTGTGTGTGTGTGTGTGTGTGTGTGTGTGTGTGTGTGTGTGTGTGTATGTGTGTTTGGTTCTTTGGGGACGGGAAGGGGGGGCTGTGGTAGCCTTCCAAATTTCTGGACCTGGGCATTCCAGAATTACCCATGGGCGGCACATTGTTGGATTTGCAGAGAACTCGCAGAGGAATGGATGGGTTATATACTTCTTATGAAAATCACAACGTAGTCCTTGCCAATAATCATTTTCTTTCATGCAGTCGGTGGTATCTGCATTCATTCCTTCAGTATGTCATTCAAGCATGCATTCACGCATCCATTTCTTCATCAATCATGTGTTTGTCATTCATTCATTCATTCATTTATTATCTCATCGGCTCGGCCCTTCATTCATTTGCTCGTTCAGTCAGCCGTTCGATCATTCATTCTCTTTTTCGTTCTTTCACTCACTCACCCACTTTCTCACCCACCCACGCACTGCCCCACTCACTCCCCCACTCACTCACCCACTCACTCCCCCACTCACTCACCCACTCACTCCCCCACTCACTCCCCCCCCCCACTCACTCCCCCACTCACTCCCCCACGCACTCCCCCACGCACTCCCCCACTCACTCCCCCACTCGCTCCCTTGCTCATTCAGTCTCTGACACATTCAGTCACTCGCTCGATCAGCCAGTCAGTCATTCCCTTGTCCAAACACTAGATCAAGCCATAATTCCTTCAATCGCTCCCTCGCTAGCTTCCAACTCAATACACATTGATGATCATCCATGATGTAGGTCATGAGAGTGCACCTCATCACGTGGGGTTACTGAAGCATTTGGGTTTTGAAATTTCACTGGAGATGGCACCTTCTCACGCAGGACTACTGGCCATGTAGGATTAGGGTTTTGTCAATTAAACGGACAGTGGCATCTTATCTCACAGGATTACTGAAGGAGTAGGGTTTTGACAAGTAAACGGAGGTGGCACACTGTCACATGCAGGGCCTGGAGGATTGAGGTTTAGAGTTCTGGAATATAAAAGAAGGTGGCACCATATCGAGCGGGGTTAGTGGAGGATTGCCTCGCAGCAGCTGAGGGGGAGTGGCTCTGAGGGCGGAAACGGGAAGACCCACCCGCAGCAGGCCTTGCTGGAGGGTTATGTTGAGGCTTCCCACTTGCAGCTCAGCCATTTGCAGGATATGCAATTCCCAGGTTAAGCTCCGCAAAGCCCTGGCAGGGCTGCGCAGAGGTGTGGTCATGGAGTGACCTAATCCAAACCCTGCTGACACTGGAGGCGGCCTGCCTCGTTGTCTCCACTGGGCCTCCATAGCACTTAAGCATCCCGAAAGAAATACAAAGTTTTGGTAGACATTTGTTGCCTGAACGTTACAGGCACTTGGCTGCCAATAGCTCCCTCCCCTCCCCCCCCCCCCCCCCTCGGGGGCCTCAAGAACTCAACATGCGCTCCCATCCACACGAATGCGCACACACATACACACGCGCGCGTGCGCACACACAACCACACACACACACACACACACACACACACACACACACACACACACACACACACACACACACACACACACTCACACCAACACACACACCCTCACACACACACACACACACACACACACACACACACACACACACACACACACACACACACATACACACACACACACACACACACGCACTCACAAACTCACACTCACACACACATGACTTTGCTTCCGAGAGCACGTGTGGCAGGACTGGTCAGGGCGTGCGTCTAGCAATGGCCACAGAAGAGCTGATGGTGTCCAAAATTTCATGAAGGAGACTAAAGCAGGAACTAGTCCAACAGTTCCAGCTGTTCATGAATCTTGATGCCAGTAGTCCCCCATCGTCATGTCGCTTTGGTGGCAGCAGCTGTCCATCATCCTTGACAAAGATTTCATTTTTTGATCGTTATTATTACATTCTGATTTTTTGGTCAGGAATTTCAAACAGAAAAGGTGGAGGCGGAGCTGTCTATATATCATTATCGTAGCCCATCGGAGAACTTCTTCTTCCCATTGACGCTTCCACTAGTCCAATCGAATGGAGACACTCAAGATTTAAAATAAGTTGAAATGTTACACTACGACACGGCCCTGCAACGTCCCCAACACCTGAGAGGTTTGGGTCCGCGCCTTACATCACGCTTACCAAGCAGAGCCAACGTCCTCCCCGTACTAAAGAATGACTCGATCGAGATGTTGCGGCCTCGTGATATTGGTTTCCACTTGCTGGACAAGGGAATCCCCACCAGGCGGGGGGGCTGTCTACCGGCTCCTTGACGTGGACAGCGTGATTCGGAAAGGACGGTTGCGCGTTCATAGCAGATAGGCTCTTTGTCAGAACGACGTCAGCCCTATAAATTTCAGGTATATAGAAGAGACTGGCGATTGACCTGAGTAGACTACTTCGCCAGAGTCCGTTTTGTGCTTCGGTAAGGACGACAAAAATACATTGCAGCCTGCGATCCGCAGGGAGTTCAAATGACAGGGCTTGTAATTCATGCCACCTGGCCAACACATCAGACACCGGATCCGAGGTGGCGAAATGGCAGTACGGCCACAAGGCCTATACGACACCCAAAGCGCTGCCACGGTGGCAGCTGTCGACTGGACATTGGACAAGTCCGCGCGACTCGACTTAGGCGTAAAACCGTGAAACAAGCATCTGAATGACGAACAGCTTTTTAATGCACGGCAGTAGCTATTATACTTGATTGTCTTGTATTTAAGTTTTGATCGTGTAATGTCATTTGAAGCAAAGTTTTACCGGTAGAAACTAGTTCCCACCTAACGTCGATGGTCGTTTCACGTCTGGTCAACATGCCAGGTAAAGGCCTTGTCACGACCAGTAAGCTAAGTTAAGCCAATTCAGGTCTTAATACCTTCTTATCTTTCCAATTATGTACGCTTCAGTTGAGTATGTGGTCGTTGGACGGGATCCTTGTACTTGACATGCACTTGGACTGATTGCGGACCACCTGGGTGATGTGGGTGCAGAACATACTGTAAGATCCACCAGTAGTTTTTTCACCACTGCCGTGGTCTCAGCACTGTCAATTGTGGTAGCAGGTACGCACGGCCCACTGGACATCGGCTCACCGTCAGTTCCGGATTATTCATATGTTTTTGAAGATATATCCATTTTTTTGTATCTCACATATTAATAATTAATCATTGTTCAGTCTCTCAATGTACTAGTAACACATAGAAGAGATGCTCTTGTGCGCTTGGCCCCAGCCCTATCGCCAGTTCCTCCCAACTGTGCTGTAGCAGTCCCGTGTAACAGTTCCCAAGGAAACAAGGCCTGATGGTGCAGGAGCCAGCTCAGAACCAGCTCTAACTTTCGGCAAACCAACATGCGTACTCTACACAAAGTCTGGGGATACCATTCAATCGATTGCTGCCCAAAGCGGGTACTCGCTCGAGTCCTTATCCAAGGTAACTTGCTTCCATTATCATCTCGGTTAAATGTGATCATTCACAACATCAATTTGAATCCAATAGCAGCTGGCTTATGACTGCTCCACTCCAGGGAAGTGGAGTTCAAATAACAAAGTGCAGGTGATTGAACAGAAAACCGCACAATTGACAGCACAAAACTTCACTAGGATTCTCATCCTTGTATGCATTGCTCTCCCTTGAGCTTAAAGGCATCCCATGATGCCCTGAGTCCCTGTGGATCTGCCTCTCTTAACTTAACGGCAGCGTACAACGCTGGTAACCGTTGTTGTACCTTCATCATGTTGTTGTTATTCCTGACATCTCAAATCTGAGCACCCTGAGCACGTATCCAAAACTGGCCTTGCATGCCTTCCTAGCATATTCAATGGTGTGGGTGTTATTGGGGAGACAATTGGGAGAATCAATCTAGGACACTGGGTGACAGGCATTTGGTTTCCCTGGATGTGCGTTAAGCTTGGTCTCTCCTGTGCAAATAGCAGTGGCGAAGAGGACAATACAGCATATCACTTATCACGAGTATAAAGAGTGTGGATTGGGATATACTTTGTTGCGTTACAGGTCACAATCTCATATGCGTGTTGGTTTAGGTACAAACAATCGTTGCAAAAGCTATAAGGAACATAACTGATAACTATATCTTGTCAAAGCTGGCAAGATTGCATTGATTCAGTTTTCCCGTAGGTTCAGAATATAGGCTTCATTGTTTGTTGCCTGGAACGTCTGGAAATGCATTTCGTGATGGGACACACACACACACACACACACACACACACACACACACACACACACACACACACACACACACACACACACACACGCATAATCAACAGGGTCTGTAAGGAGCCACAGCTATGTCCCACTGGAAACACTGGAAAGACCGACGAGTTGGTGCCTTTCCCTAATGACTAGGGCCCTATGCCACCCTAATCTGTAATCTCCTCCTGCAGGCAAACCCCATGCTCTCCGAGGGCCCGTTGCAGCAGGGCTTGGGAATCGTACTGCCAAACTGTACGCCAAGCATGGCCAGCTCCGTCTCAGACGCCACGGCACGGGCGTACCTGCGCCGCAGTGGTCCGGCAGTACAAGCGGCCAGTGGCCCGTCCCCTGGCGTCGCAACCTCCGGTAAGCTGCAGGTCCCCGCGGGCTTCGGGAGCCTGGATGCCGTCCTGCGGGATCTGGAATACCGCCTGAGCAGCGCCAACCCTTCCCTTTCCAGCGCAGGCAGTACAGTGCAGGCGCCTGTCTCCAGCCACCCGCTGGTACCTGCTGCGTCTGCGCCCATGGTGGAGGTATGAATTTCTGGCCCCGTACTCTCATAGGACCCAAATCTGGTCATAACTACGAGTCCTGTGAATCAATGCTTCTTCAGTTCCACGTATGGAGGAGGTAACGATCTCTGGCACCATACTCAAAGAGCGCTTGAAACCTGGTTTGTGAATACCGGGTCGTGTGTTTCATTTGTTTGTTCAAGTCCACATGTGACGGAGGTATGAATTCCTGACCGCATACTCACAGAGCGCTTAAACCTGGTTTGTGACTACGAGTCGTGTGGATCATTGCTTGGTCAAGTCCACCTTAGTGGAGGTATGAAATCCTGGCCCCATACTCACAGAGGGTCCAAACTGGTCATAACTACGAGTACTGTGAGCGAGTACTCATCCAAGACCACCAACCCCCCATTGCCAGGTGCCTGCTACCTTGTGAAATCCCACAATTCCAGTGCCAAAATAAGCCGCAGGCCCCCTGTGGCAGGGGTACGTGAACGTACCACTAGCAACTCCGACAAGGTCACATTTCAGTCTGAAATTTGCCACGAGCGGGATCGTCCCAAATCGAAAGGAAAGGAATTCTGGCGCCGAAATTCCTCACGGATTTGACCTCGTTGGAGTGCCCAGCACCACTGTGGGAATCTTGAATTTCAACCCTAACCCTAATCCCCTCCCCACCTCTCCTCGCACTCATCTTTGGAAGTCTACCCAAGAGATGATGCGTTCTGACCCAAGAGACACCTGCACGCATGAAGCAGGTCTCCCTTAGAACGAGCTTAAACTCTTCAGCCAACAGCAACACGGCCGGTGCAAAGGAAGGAACCCTAACCTCCCATCTCCCTCCCCTACCCCGCCCGCCTACGGGGAGCCCCGGGGCCCCAGGTTCCTCCCATCTCCCTCCCCTACCCCGCCCGCCCGGGGGGCCCCGGGGCCCCAGGTTCCTCCCATCTCCCTCCCCTACCCCGCCCGCCCGGGGGGCCCCGGGGCCCCAGGTTCCTCCCATCTCCCTCCCCTACCCCGCCCGCCCGGGGGGCCCCGGGGCCCCAGGTTCCTCCCATCTCCCTTCCCTACCCCGCCCGCCCGGGGGGCCCCGGGGCTCCAGGTTCCTCGCGTAGAACAATCTGTCGGGTTTGTTGACCCCTCCCTCCCCCCCCCACCCAACGGGCGTAGAGCAGTTGCCGGGGCATGTTCACTGGGGCTGCGAGCTGGGAGCTTCTTGTATGAGTGTCGGCGTGGGAGGCGAAGTGCGAGTTTTCATTCGTCAGATCGGGACGGGGGCCACTGACTTTTACAAGCCTTTTCATACAAGGCACAGGGGACGTGGGGGCACATTCTCGTACTCACAAATAGAAATCCCACCGCGTGTGACCCATACCCGTACTCACAAATCAAAGTGTCATCGCATGTGGCTCATACCCATACAAATTGGGGGGTACAGATCTGAATATATGTTTCGGGTTGCTCGCAGACGCGCCCTGGGGTTGGCAGTGCGGGGGCAGCGCTTCCGAACGTCATGGACGGTGTGGCATCAGTTGCCAGAACAGGCTCGTCTGCAGCGGGCAGGGCGTCAGCCCGCGCCGCAGACGTGGCGTCCGTTGCCAAATTGGGCTCCGCCAAGGTCGGCAGCGTGGCGTCGTTCCGCGCTGCGGAAGAGGCCGACGACGACGAGAGAGCGGAGGCGGGGGCCGCCCCGTCCCCCCGCTCGAGCCGCCGCCACACGCCCGCAGCGCTGCGGCGGGAAGCGCGGCGAGCCTTCCGCGCCGCGGGAGCGGTGCCAGATCCCCGGAATCCCCTGGGGGAGGACGACAACGAGCCCGACGTGCCCGCGCTCTCCCGGGGTACCCGGCAGAGCTCCCACAGCGCCTCCGGGGGGCTCGCCGCCCTGGAGGGTGTCCTGGGGGGCTCCGGCGGGGGGCCTAACCTCCTCCGCAACCCAATCCAGGCAGCCCAAAACCTCCTGCCCAACATGCACATCAACACTGACGCCCTGGTGCGCCCCGAGCATTAAACCCTATTGGAAAACCCCAAACCATAAACCCTAAGCCCTAATGCCGGAAACCTCTTGCCCAACATGAACATCAAGAGCAACGCCCTGGTGCAACCCCAGCGGGAAAACCCACGGACATCCCTTAACCATAAACCCTTCACCTTATACCCGGAGGCCCTCTTCC
>MVGU01001892.1:0-5000 GCA_002005505.1 Botryococcus braunii
ACTTAAGGATTGCAGCTATTTGAGCCTGCCGTCCCCTCCCCCAAGCCCCCCCCCCCCCCACCCTTTTCGCTAACGACGACTCTGACGAGGAGGCGCAACAGCAAGCCAAGCAGTGTCTTAAACCAAAGGCCCTTCACAATGCGACGGAGATGAAAAGGTGAATGTCGACGGTAGAGACTAAGGGACAAATGGTGGAGAGGGGTGTGTGCGGAAAATACACAGCAAAAAGTACTATAACCTAAAAGAGCAGCAAGGTGGCGGGCAAGTTGTTAAATAGCGGAAAGGCCTGAGTGGACTTTATGCACATCAGGCAGCAGTTTCCGATGGTGTGGAGGACGCGCAGTCATTTCCTCATTTGTAGGCCTTGATTGCGACTCAAATACCAGGTCCAGTAAGAAGATGACTGCCGCGCTTGGTATGCAGAGGATATCTCCCAACTTACAATCGTTGCCAATTGGTATCAAGCAAGCCGTGTTCCACAATGACATCACGATCACAAATCCGTGGCATGAGGAATGAGGGCCAAAACCTAGCTAACCTCTTGGACAATACTAAGAACACAATTGCTTGTCAAAGAGCACAATAAGTCAAAGTGGACAGAGTCGATTAGCAAACACTTCCGCGGTAGCTGGTAGCTGTGAAAGTCAACAACAAATTTCCACAACCGATGGGTGCGGATGGGGTCAACAAATGGAAGGAGCTATTGCGCTGCATGGGACGGCAAAGCATGCGGGAACACATGCCTCAAAAGCGATTCGTAATTCATCAGAGATTTCTTCCCTCAACTCCGAGCTATGGCTTATTTGAAGTTTCCAGCACTCCCCAGGCGGACGCACACCTCCTTTGCTGAGATGGACCTGTCTCAGTGTCACAGTCAAGCTGCTGGGAAACTTATTTATGTAAGCCCTTTCCTCTTTGACTGTGGCCCCGTTTTTGGGAATTTCGATCAGCACATCATTTGTAGTACGCCTGCGTGATTTTGCAGAGGTGGAGAGCGCTGACCTTCAAAGCAGGATGGCCGACTGGAAGTACAGAAATACGTGTGGGCACTGTGCCTCTATTTCGAATCTCAACCGTCTTGCTCTGAGGTCGGCCGCCATCCAACTTAACTTCCGGAGGGTTGGGCTCCAGCGTGTGGCCCACCACAAAGGGCTTGAAGTCCCCTGATTACTCATACCTCGTGTCAGTTACCTATTTTTGAATGCATCGCTATCTCCCTGGCTTGCTCCCTGCCTCCAGCACCTTTGCTTACCAATAGAGTACTGCGCAGACACTTGCAGTCGTATGCAGTGTACAGTACTGTGTGTGTGTGTGTGTGTGTGTGTGTGTGTGTGTGTGTGTGTGTGTGTGTGTGTGGGGGGGGGGGGGGGGGGGGAGGGGGGGGGGCATGGGCGGGTGAGTATCGCCAAAAAGTCTTACGCGGCTGCTATTTAGAGGAGGTAGAAGCATGCATTACGATCCACAGGAGGACCCCTAAAATCAGTCCACGTGGATTATATCCCTGCTTCACCTGCCTCCATCACGTTCTCCATAATGCTCTGCCCTAACGTAACACCGCGCCACCGTGCCCCCAGTCAACCTCCTTCCTTACCCCCCCTTCCCTCCCCCCTCCCTCCCTCCCTACCTCCCCCCCCCCTCTCACTCTCTCGCTCACTCCCCCCCCCCCTTGCAAGACTCTGGGACCAAGCCCTTCTCAAATCGCAGGTTATGAAAAAAGTCGGGGGGTGTAAAAACCCTCGCAGGCTATGTGAAAACTCACTCTCCGAGCTGGCTAAAACCCTCGTTTCTGCCAGATCCACACAGGTCTGCTGTAGAGATACATTGTCGTACTAGTACATTGTGGAAGGTTTTTAATGTATGGGCATCCTGCTGAGAAAAACTTACAAGCTTTGTACACTGGGTTCGCAATTAGTTCATCCATCAGGCAGTCCTCCTCAACAATATCCTATTCAAAATCCACGTTATTAGTAAGAATATTACAAGGGCAGATACATTTGCAAGAGATCTTAAATTCAATCATTCTTAACTTGCAGTAGTACTTCTCACCTTCAGTATACCAGGGACGACCATTCTCTCAACTTTTGAGGGTATCAAGAACGTTTAAGATGAAGCTATTATAGGGGCTTGTACATTTATTTCAGAAGCTCTTACCGACAAGCGCCCCACAGGTGGACATTAGCGAAGTCCACGTGGGTTTCACCGATCAACCAACGTTACACGATCTGTCAACCTAGGAAACATATGTGGCTACTAACTGTCTACAAAGATCATTTGGCGGGGAATACAAAAATCGCTGCCCCAGCCCTGGACTATTTGGAAGAAAACACAACCAAAGGCCTACCCGTGACTTTGGGGTTTGTTTTTTAAGGCCCCTCTTAATACCTAGCCTACACAATTTGGGGGTTGTATGACACTGTATACTGATAGAACACCGTTCTAGGTTGCCGCAAAATAGTTGTAACCGCCCCATTACAGACTCTGTACACGAGGAAGGCGATGTGCTCCAATCGGCTCTATCCCACAACGCCCTTCGTACATTGGCCCTTGGGTCCCCGACGGGATCGGACTCCTCTTACGGTACAACAGGACCCGAATCGGGTTCCCTGAAGCGACTGCGATACGGTCACATGATGGCCAGATCATATCGGCGATATCGCTAGGAAACTTGGGAAAACGATGCGTGTGGCGGTCATGGCGTTTCCATGATCTGACGGTACACTATGCAACGAGTAAAGAAAACTACAAGCTGCTGCCCACCTGCCTACTTATGTTGGAGTTCTCCTAAGACGCATGGGGAATGGAAAAGAACTGAAAGGCTAATTTTTATGCTTGACGTGACGGTGTCGGCGTTTGAAGGCATTGCCCGGTTAGAAAGGCAGTCGGTGGCGGCGGCTTAGTGTACTTAGGAGAATGAATTTTGTATAATATTAGTTATCAATTAATTTTCAAATACTTCTAACCTTGAGATTCTGCGTTGGGAAGTTTTGGCTTGCTTTTGGGAACTACAGTATGTTTCCTCAGAAGTTTTAAAGAAGGTTCTCGTGTGATTAACGTTTTACATGGAGTTTGGGTGACAGTATATCGACGACTGAGCTCTTCCTTTTTTAATTTGGTGAGGGGTGTCCGACAACCATGTAGTGCAAGGCAGGCACGATCAGCACATCTCGCTAGTTTTGCACCTACTGGAACGACAGTTACGGCTTATGGCTGATCTTCATGCTGGTCCATGGAGAAAGTTGTATTGGGACGATCCTGAGGTCGTCAGTGGTGTGGCTGGTGGTTTGGCTGGAGCAATTACTGCCACATTTGTTTGTCCACTTGATGTGCTAAAAACACGGCTACAAGTGCAAAGGCGGATTCCTGGACAACAGTATCCTGGGCTGGGAGGTATGGCTGTCTCCAAGAGTGAGAGAACTTACTTTGCAATTGACAACCTGAAGTGTTTTCACACATACTCCTATGCATTCTGAGAAATCATAAATTGGAACTTTGGTGTGCTACATACATAATCTTTATAGGATGAAAATTGAAGTTGCAATCAGGTTCATGATTGAATTGTTAGTCACACGAGTTCACTCTCCAGTGACACAACAGAATATGTAGGCCAGGTGATGGTGGGAGTGCTCCGTTCCTGGAATTGATTTCCCATATCCATGTCTGCATGGGGATCAAATTTTTGTTAGGAGTACACAGCTTATCTGTTGTGTCCCTCCCCCTACGTCCCTGGGGGGAGGGGCCTGCGCATCGGGTAGGGAAAGTTCTGGAGTATCTTGGAAAGTGACATTACCATCAATGTGGGTACCCGCTCTAGTGATTAAACTGCAAACCAAAGTGCAGTCAAATCTTTAGGTTTGTACCAGATTCACAACTGTCTAAGGGGGCATTGGTCGTGCAGGCAGTTTGTCACGTATTGTTGCCGGAGAGGGCATAAAAGGTCTTTACAGAGGTCTTACTCCAACGCTGCTGGCCTTGTTCCCCAATTGGGCAGTGTACTTCAGCGCCTATGACCGCTTAAAGGAAGAGCTTGCTGAGCGTGCTGCGGAAGGTAAGCAAGACGGCCTATCATGCATTATGACTGCACCGGGATATCATTCTCATGCCCGCAGGCTTCATTTCTGCAGCTTGTTGCCATCGTTGTATGCAGCCAGGTCTGTTTGTATTAGTGTGTGCCTAAACGGTGATTTGTAGAGCTTAGTAAACACACTCTGGGGTGTGCTTTGACCTACCTGGTTGCTCCTCTAGGTGGAAACAATGGGATGGAGAGCCTGTGCCTGATTTGTACTAGGGAGCCTTGCAATAGTATGCTGGAATGTGTCAGGGTTAACAGGACTCGTGTCTGTATAGCAACAGGGTGCTGGAATGTGTCAGGGTCGACAGGACTTACTTATGTGAGGCAACAAGGCACTGGAATATGTCAGGGTTGACAGGACTTGTTTGTGTAAGGGAACAGGGCGCTGGAATGTGTCAGGGTTGACAGAACTTGTGTTTGTATGGCAACAGGGCACTGGAAGGTTGCCCCACCAGCCCTCCACATGGTAGCAGCTTCTGGAGCAGGCGTGGCTACCATGTTATTTACAAACCCACTTTGGGTTATAAAGACCCGGTTGCAGACACAGAATCTGGGCATCAAGATGGGGGCCTCCTCAAATCCTGAGCTGTACAAGGGTACTTGGGACGCCTTCAACCGCATTTACAGGGAGGAAGGTGTCAGAGGCCTCTACAGGTGACATCCCATTCCTCAGGGGTCGTGAGCATCTGGCAACCGGAGTCGACTTTTAAAGGGGAAGAGCCTCCTGACTAGTGCAGTATGTAGGATTGTTTGATGGCCATCAACCAGTAAGTCAGTTCACACGGTTGCCAAACTGCAATGTTATCGTGAGGCGGACAAATTAGTAGGCGGTCATGACGTTTGCAAATCTTATTTGGAGTTAAAGAGGTCCAACTTTTAACCCATTGTCCTATTGGTGCCGCGCCAGAGTTTGGTGCCTTGTGAGAACTGG
>MVGU01001892.1:7500-15000 GCA_002005505.1 Botryococcus braunii
AGGCATCAGCGACGTCCGTGTTGCGCAATTTGCTAATGAGACGGTTACTTGCTGTATTGTCCTGTATTGTCCTGCATCGGAGTCCTAAGGAGATGTAACATCTCCTAGAGGGAGGAGGCGCTTGTTACACACGTAGTCCAATTTTGCAGCTTGTTGTTTTTGTATCTCACATGAGGAGCGACTTACCAAGTTCCAACGTCTATCTTTAAACCAAGTTATTGGCCTGTTCCACGAAGGCATGTGCTGCACCCTGTATAGGGTTGCAAAGAGATGCGCCGCGAGGTTTGTATTTAATTCCCATTTCACAGATGTGTACCTAACAGCAGGATGTAAATATGCGCTTGCAGTGTTAGATGCTATTGCTCTTTGAACAGTAAGAAGTGACCCATTTTGCTTGTTGCTGCAACCCTCGTGCATGGCAGTCCTGAGCATTGCTGAACATATACTTACTTTATGAGATCGATGAGTCTGATGTCCCCCTTCCCAATGGGAAGCCATCATATTATAGTGTTAGAGATGATCGACTTATTAGCCCCACTTGCACCAGGGCTTACCTGTCGGAGAAAAAGGTTTTGTAGGTGTCAGAGTCTGCAGGTCTGTAGGACTCTGCTTCTTGGACAGAGCACCAGTGTGGTGTCAGCATTTTGGAGCTGCAATCAATGTGAGCTAGTTAAGCAGGTTGGACTGTCTGTCAGTGGCGGCAGGGCTCATTTTTGTGTTTTTGGCTGCCTTTGCGTCTTACGGGACCGGCACTTGGCTGCTTTGCAGTGGCGCTATCCTGTAGGGTGGCAAATCTGCAGAGGCACGGATTGGCTTTTGAGGGGCTCTGGCACAGTGGGCGATTAGTAATGGGTGAATATTCTTGGAATCTTTGGCCCTATTTTTTGGCGTTGATGTCTGTCTTCACAAGCCTACCATCCCCTTCTACTTGAAATTCCTTGTACAACATGAAGGTCAATGGATTATTCTGGTACTCTCCCACCAGAATGGTTGTCCAGAAATAGTCGTTGCCTGAGGGTGACCTTTATTGTCTACGTTTGATTATGGAGGCTCTGAATTCGTGGAAGACGGCAGAGGTAGGCATCATGAATGCACAATAATAGCACAAGGCCGTTGGACAGGTCTCGCAGTCCGATTGGTGCAAAGTGTTCAAGGGGTAGAGGGCTCACCGAGGTCTTGTGCTATGCGGTACTGGAGTAAGTGGAGCATACCTCAACCGCGTAAATGCCCTGTCACATGACCAATGAAAGCAGAGACTGGAAAGGCTGAGCTGCATAAGAAGACTGGAGAGTCCATCAGATCAACCGGCACATGTTAAAGAAAAGGGTCTTGCGTGAGACTGTATATGTGTGTCTACTCAAAGAGAAGAATATTTGCAACAAATTAGTTCTTCTGTTATGGAGATCATGGCCAAGGAGCTTACAGCAACGAAGGACTGGATCAAACCGCCTCCCCTCGCGGGATAAAATCCCAAATTACCTTCCCTAAAACTATTTATCTGCAATTAGAAACAAAATTCTTTCCCTTGCAAGTTGGGATGCCTATGAAAAGACACTCTTTTCCACCCAACATTGCGCTGTGCATGGAATGTCAGAAAACAACATGGAAGCAAGACTAGATACTGATGGTGCAAGTTGCGGAGGTTTCACTGATGCTGGCAAGCAAAAGGACACACAGCCTAAGGGATACCTTGCGCAATATGCATCGTAGCAGACTTGGACCAGCTAGCGATTAGCTGGTGAACACAGTGCCATTTGTTCGCCAGTGTTTGTGTCAACAGTGTGTCTACAGGCGCTTGGGTTTGTGCGGCAGGCTTAGATGGTGTAGAACCCAAGGGCCCATGGGATCCTGCCACAGATGCGTACGGTCAAAAGGCAACTGGTGATACACCTGGTGGTACTGTACAGTCTGTACTCTGCTGGTACTGCTAAAAGGGAGTATCTTCCAAGTACCGTGCTGGGCCTGCAAGTTAACTAAGACGTGTTTGTGAAGTAGAGACGCGGTCTGGTTCATGTTCTTCTGCAGGGACTCCCTCGCCAGGGACGGGTGCTTTCCTGGGACGGGCAAAACCATGTTACGGGCCGTCACTTACGGGTCATGCGTACTGGTATTGCATGGTACTTCCGGCACGCCTGTCAATGATATTCACTCAATACCCGCAAGGTGCTTATGCCAGGCTATTGTTGTCCAAGGCTTTTGTCGTCAATGGCAAAAGAATTATCTCTTGTTGGTTTTGTATTGGACGGATAGGACGTGATCGGAATCCTGGAGGCCGTTGTCTGCGGTATCCCTTACAGATGGCAACGCCTACGTTGTATTCTACCCAGCAGGAACAACCTCACTTAGATATTTGAAGACATTTTTAAATTTAACTTTAGCCTTTTCACTTTAGTCGTACTTCCAGCCGTCCCGTTGCAAGGTCTAACGGTGCAAGGACCGATGCCATCAACAGACGCCCGTCCATCGTCGCCCTCACAACAAAAACTTAAATTTGTGTGTAAATGGGGTGGAAGATTTGTACCATGTGCTGGAAACGTGATGTACGAGTCAGGAGAGACTCGATTGTGTACCGTTCCTCGGTCCATATCTTTTCCGCAGCTAATCTTCAAACTCAGAGAGCTGTCGGGGTGGGTTGTCTTGCAGTTCTAGCAATTAACAATACTTCCAACTGTTTTTTCATCTATCTAATGACCTAGTTACCTGAAACAATAACGAGTTCTTTAAAGTACAAGGTCCTTGTCTCAGCCACGCCTTGACAAGGTGCATATGCATGGAACTCGCAGGATAATTGATTTGCAGAAACCTTTTCAAATTAGGTTGCACGTTCCAGGTATGGATTATTTACTACCTTTGCAGGAACCGAAGGACCTCCAAACGTTCAAGGTGGGTTACCACAGGTTACAGTGTTGCTTTCATGTACTTACACATGCTGTTTGAGACCTCTACAGCTTCATTAGCACATGCTTTCAACCTCATGCCACAAAGGACTGTTGTAGCTAGGAATCTAAAGTTATAAATTGTCCGTGGCCTGCACAGGACCACCTGGACGGCCTAAACTGGGATCATTTGAGTAACCTTCCAGCGGGAAGCAATCATGGAAACAAGTTGCTGCGCCTTTTCATTCTTGGCACCGGGGACAATGTGCAAACAGTAACAATGGGTGGGTTATAGAGACAGCTTTGATCTGACAATCAAGTTTTCCCACAGTATCATGGATGGCATAGAGGGCAATGCAACATTTGCGACACATGTGGGACTAGGTATGTCTGCAGGCACATGAGTACCGTTACTTGAGAGTGGGATGGAGGCCTTTACAACACTCGGGGGATCAGATGCTGGCCTCATGCTTATTACCGTACTGTCTCACTGCCCAGTAGCAGAGTTAATCTTCCTTACTGCGTGGATCCAGATAGAAAATGGGACTGGGACATAATGCTGGAGTTTTGTTCCCTTCACCTAGTGCCTGTAGATGCCTAATGAGTACCAGGCTTGTCATACGTCAAGCATAGGGGAACATGCGAGGCATGTGCCACCAAATTGCATTGCAATGATGCTATCGGTCAGCTACACCAAACTAAGCCTCAAAACACACACACACACACACACACACACACACACACACACACACACACACACACACACACACACACACACACACACACACACACACACACACACACACACACACACACACGCACGCACGCACACACACACACACACATGCACACTTATACACGCAAGCGCACACACACACACACACACACACACACACACACACACACACACACATGCACACGCACACGCACACGCAAGGGCATGTGAAAGTTCTTTGCGTCACGTGCAGGAGGAGCTGGCACTACCCAAAGGGGACACAGCCCTGAGGGACGGGCACCTACAGCCCAAACTCCAGCAGGGCCATCCCCACAGGGTCAGTGGAAGGACACAGATGCAATGCCCTTGGAAGCAAGGAAGTCAGGTGGCTCTGCGAAGAGTAGTTCCTTGCCAGAGGGAATCCAGCGGGATGCATTTGTGCAGCTGATGGCACCGGCAGGGATTTTAGCAGGATCTGCGGCCAAATTTGGCAATGCTGCAGCTTCGGGAGGGGCAGAGCTTCAAGGAGAGGCCCTGGGGCCTGGGAACTTTCGACAACGATCGACAAGCAGCGGCAGCTTTGCCCTCCGGGAACCATCCACCGTTGCGGACTCAAGCCCGCTTACACCCTCTTCAGCTGCAGGTAAAGCACAAATTAGCCTGGGAAGGTGGGGTACACTGCAACTTCTGGAAGGGCACGCTGTTGTGGGAATTGACTCTGAGGAAACGGATGTATGGCATGCATTCAGTGATGAGGGAACCCTGCAGGATGGAGTTATATGCAGACAGAGCCCAACAAGATGCATTGTCTTTCCATGCGACCATGATGTTCAATGAGGTGTGGTGAAACACTGTTGCCAGCATTATATAAGGGTATGTGTGTCCCTGAATTGGTCTGTGTGCAGGGAATGGGCTGACTTTGCTAGACAATTTGGGAAGTTTTACCTCCCCAGCTAGTGTAAGGACTGGACGAAGCATACATCGCGTCTGACTGGGTTTAACCTCGACTTGTTTAGCAGAGTGTGCATGGTGTGGTTCAGAGGACGACTTAAATGACGAGAGTGACGAAGGAAGCAGTGGCGATGAGGAAGGAGACAGCTCGACTGCATTGCCCGTCAGGAGTTCCTGGTCTGGGGGAGAGGGGTCACCTATTCCTCAGCACCCTGCCCGCTTTGCTGCTGACACACTCTCTGAGGCGTGCCCCTTTTGCCATTTTTAGTAACCACCACCTGTATTTTGATCGCTTGATTTTACAGTACTATCCATCAACAGTTGCAGTCTCCAAGCCTCCATACGTTGTAGGTATATCTTATTTTCCATTGCTGCTCGAATGCATGTTTGTGCAAGTCTAGGATTGTGTAACTTGAATCTAGGTGTGCAAATCCCCCTTTCCCCGTCCCCCACCTTGATTTCTCTCTCCCTCTCTCTCTTCCGCCCTCCCTCCCTCCCCCCCCCTCTCTCTCTCTCTCTCTCTCTCTCTCTCTCTCTCTCTCTCTCTTCTCTCTCTCTCTCTCTCTCTCTCTCTCTCTCTCTCTCTCTTTTCTCTCTCTCTGTGTGTGTGTGTGTGTGTGTGTGTGTGTGTGTGTGTGTGTGTGTGTGTGTGTGTGTGTGTGTGTGTCCACCTCTCTCTCTCTATTCCTCCCCCCTCTCTCCCCTCCTCTCCCTTCCCCTCTCTCTCTGTGGTGTGTGTGTGTGTGTGTGTGTGTGTGTGTGTGTGTGTGTGTGTGTATGTGTGTGTGTGTGTGTGTGTGTGTGTGTGTGTGTGTGTGTGCGTGTGCATGCGAGCGTGCGTGGGTACCCGGTGTGTGTGTGTGTGTGTGTGTGTGTGCGTGTGTGTGTGTCGGTGTGTGTGCGCGCGCGTGCATGCGAGCGTGCGTGCGTGCGTGTATGCATGTGTGCGTGCGTGTGTGCGAGCGTGCGTGCGTGCGTGCGTGGTGTGTGTGTGTGTGTGTGTGTGTGCGTGTGCGTGTGTGTGTGTGTGTGTGTGTGTGCGTCTGTGTGTGTGTGTGTGTGTGTGTGTGTGTGTGCGTGCGCGCGCTCTCGCATGTTCAAAGTGTACTATGCTAGAGAGTGGAAAATGTCTCAATAAAATGGCAGAGGACTGTTGATGGGTTCTTGCAGGTACGAGCAATGCTGGACACCAAAGGAGCAACAGAGGGTGGGGAGGGAACAGCTGAAGTTGACTCCATCGACAGCAATGCAATAGAAAGCTGTATAAATGACCTAGAGGCTGCCCTTACTGCTGGCCTTATGTTCAAGGACAAATTGCATTCTCTGGTACCATCCATTTATTTGCTTTGCCTTTTGGGTAAAAATTGTCCCACTGGTCATCGCTTTTCCATACTTCATTGAGGTCCCTTTCCCTTTCAACGAGGGGAGGCTCTACATATGTCATTTTTCCTTTAAATGACCCTGTGTTTTGTTAAGTACATAATTCAAATCGATGTCTTGTCGGCATTCCCGTGAACTGCACATTTCCCCTTTCATGCGCACCTATTTGGCATGGCGATAATGTTTATACACATATGCGAGGCTTGAGCGGATAAGTGCTGGAATCTGGAGATGCTGCTCTGGCTGAGATAAAATGCCACTATTCAATTTTTAATATTGAATCCGAGGCAGTAGTGAAATGAATTAGTGCTTCCAGCGGACGTCCTGCCGGCCTATATTGGTGCATGACACTGTACAAGTATAGTCCTGCCCATGCATGTACAGCTGGCTGTACAAGTTCTTCCCTTGCAGACATATGGCTGTACAAGTTCTTCCCTTGCAGACATACATGTGATCAGTAGAATATGTTTCGCCCGTATTTTGATATCATAGGGTATGCCAATGATGGAGAACGTGTGCGATGGCTGCTTAAGTGCTCTGTCAAATAATTTGGTTCCAAAGACCGTCGTTTAATGTTGGGGAGAACTAACGAGATTGAGGCTTCAGGCCCAATTTTGGCTCTAAGAGTATTTGGACTATGTTAGTCTCGAGGTTGAAATTGCACCACTGCAGCCATCAGGAAAGCTGGGCGAGACACCCTTCTGGGAGATTGCGAGCTCTGATAACGAGACAACTTGGTCTATCCAGTCCATTCAATCCATCAAGAATAGATTAGCTGAAGGCTTCCTGGCCTACTAATTAAAGAGTTTCAGTCTCGGGTGTAATTCCACATGTGCATATTAGTATTGTTGGCTTTTTGGGTTTTATCTGATTTGGGAGGTGGGGAATGAGCAGGGGCCCAATGAAGCTGGTGCAAATGGCAGCACGGCCATGCCAATTGAGTCTGCAGAGGAGACCCCAGAGCCTGTTGTATCTCCGCAGAAGGGCTCGGAAGAGGAAATGGGCGTTGGAAAGATTACAGGACTGAACACCACAAAAAAGGCCGGCCTTCCCCGGTACTGAAACACAAGCTTTGGCACTTGGATTGCCTCGGGGCGCGCTCCGTGTAGAATGACTGAAGCACACAAATGTCAGCACCATCGCTGTTGAAACAACATTTACTCATGCCTTTCCAAACTCCAGCGTGCTCGTGCGTGCACCGTTCTGTTCTTCTAACAAAAGGGAAGCAGGAGAAGACAGAGAAGGGCAGGTTTGGCCAATAAGTCGATGTCAGCGCTTGCAAGTTTATCATACACAAATATGCATGTGTAAACATAGATCAATTGTGGAAACGAAGTCGGAACCAGGAAACCTCTTCTTTCTCTCTCTCTCTCTCTCTCTCTCTCCTCTCTCTCCCCCCCCCCCCCCCCCCCCCCCCCCCCCCCCCCCCCCCCCCCCCCCCCCCCCCCCCCCCCCTCTCTCTCTCTCTCTCTCCTCTCTCTCTCTCTCTCTCTCCTCTCTCTCCTCTCTCTCTCTCCCCCCTCTCTCTCGCTCTCCGCCTTTCCCTCCGTCCCTCCCTCCCCTCCCTCCCTCCTCTCC
>MVGU01001892.1:20000-22500 GCA_002005505.1 Botryococcus braunii
ATACTCTCTGAAAATTAATTTGCATAGAGATTCGGCCCAAACTATTTCCTTTTGAGTCGGGAGAATCCCGGTCGTGGAAATTTTGGACTGGAATGTGACCTCGTTGGAGGTTGCCAGTGGCCAATTAGACGTCTTCATTGGCCGTTGGCATTCCGTCATTTGTGGTGTAGCTTAAAAGAATGCGGCATTTTGCATCATGCAGTCTTTGGCATCGTGGAGTCATGACTCACGGGCTGCATTGAGGAACTAACAGCGGCATACATTTACTTGAACTTCTTGGAAGGGTAAAACCTGTCACGAAACTTACTCCAAAAAAACCCTGTCCAATACATGTGTGGCAAAGGTGAATGGGGCCGGGGGGTGGGTTAATTAGAAGATATTTGGACGGTATACTGTTGCAGGGGATACATCGATATGGGTTGGAGGAATACCCGAAGCTTCCTTAAGATGAAGGAAGGTTTGCTGAAAGACCCCACATTCCCCAACGAAGGCGAAGCTGCCAGCCTGTGGACCCACGGCACGTGAAATCCGAGCATACTGAGCAAGAACCCACTGTTTGGGATGCGTATAGGGTATACGTATCAGCACTTTTGGTGGGATGTAATCTCTTGGTATCAGAGTAGTCACAGGGACTTCTGGGTAAAGTTTGTCCCATGGACAGTTGCAGACTTCACAATGTTGGATCGGGGGAACAGGGAGATATGGACTTTTGGCGAGCAGCCATATCAGGGCAAAAATCTGCCGGAGATATTTGCTGGAGTCATGAATGGCACCCTGAGGCCCAGCAAGCCAGCAGATGCGCCGGCAGAGTGGCTGGCCATCATGCAGGGGTGTTGGGTTTCTGACCCGTCTCGTCGCCCTACGTTTACTCAAGTGGCTGGGGCTCTGGATCAGCTGGTTGCCAGGTTTGACAAAGAGGGATCTTGAATGCTAGTTTCTGGGAGTACCAGTTCCAAGGTTTTGTCTGCCTCAAACACGAGCAGGAGGTCGGTGCTAGTACCTTCCAAATGTTCCAGGCAAGGATGAGCATTGTGACCATGAGAGTTGCAGGAACATACATGTGCATTTGCTGCTCCCGTACCTGCATGCATCACATTGGTGATTGTAACTAGTGGCGAACTGGTTTTTAGACTTGCAACGCCGGGTAAGATAATCTGGCAAGCACTTGCAAGGGTGTCACGCCCTTTAGTTGCGTGTCTGTTTTAAGTATACAAGTATCTAGATATCAATCGGCAAAAGGCTGGGCTAGACGCCCTTGGATGATTGCCAGCTCTGATATGAAGTCCATTCACCAAATATACTCCAGCTTGGTCAGCAGTGCATGGACTGATAGCAGATGTGTCTGGCGCTAATTGGTTAGATTGAGTTCAGATTTGGGCCTGTGCATATCTTCAATCGCTCCTTGTGCATCCTTCCATGTGTCGTCCATGTTTGGTTCTATGATATGCCTCCGCATGGCCCCAGTGACCCAATTACATGTCTTGCAAACCCATCTCATACTTCACGCTTCTTCACAACCCCTGCAGTAAGCCACGACCATGGCATAACGCAAGCAACTCTTATTCAGTGTCACTGACGATAATATTTAGGAGTGTCCAAAGAGAAACCTAGGCAGGATCTTTTGTCTGCAAGGAACTCCATCAAGGATTTCGGAAGGTCGTAGATTGATCAGCTATCCTCATGATATCTGCAACAGGTTCAACAAAGGTTGAGAGGTATGTGCCATGCTGGAATCCCACAATCCCTGAAGTACGCCAGTGAGGAGAGGCAGATGAAGCGAGGAAACTTGAAGTAGATGCAGTTTTGAGTTTTTCCGGCAGATTCATAGACGCAAACCCAGAGCAACAACGGGGTGCAAGGAACAGGACCTTGATAAAGGTGTCAGGGCTGGGGGCGCAACTCCTGCTGCCGCGTTACCCTCATGCACGCATGTGCATACATGCAGGGAAATGGTTAGGTGCCATTGGCGAGTGTCGCTGGGGCCGCTGCAGTATTGCGAATCAAACAATATCAGCTATGCTGTCTTTAGCATAAGCGTAGCCTTTCAAGTTTTTCTTCACACATATTTATGTTAAATTAGTGGTATATTGCGTCGTATGGGGTATATGCCCTATTGTAATTTTTAATAATCAATTTGCTGTGGGTGCTCCGATCGGAAGCAAGGGCTGTAACTCCGTGGTTCAATCCCTTCGGAATCTCGAACAGTATCTTTTGAGTCTCTGTTGCACATTTGATGTGAACCTCGTAAGAGACCGTGGTCTGCTGGATTAGCGCACATTACACTTGCGTTGTTTTTATACAGTGAGCGCTGGGGTCTGGCCGTGCCTGAAATAGAAATGCTACCCTAGATCAAGCACCTAGGCACATGCAGACCAAGCTGTAAGTTAAGTACTTCTGGCCTACGTATACGGAATTTCCGTCAGCTCAGTGAAGAAAGCAGAGTGCACAACTCAGGAACATGTCGCAGGCCGCAAAAACTTTGTGCACGTGGGTAGGAGAG
>MVGU01001893.1:0-5000 GCA_002005505.1 Botryococcus braunii
TTGTTTCACTCTCCTACCCCTTCTTTCCTTGCATCCCGCTCAATGATCGTGTGTTCTGCACCCGCACTCATTTATTGCAGAATAAGGATGTATGAGATGAGAGACTTGACACAATTTGAAGTTGATCAACTTTATGAAGTATCACCAAGATTAAGAATGACACGAACAAGTACTCCTGAAACTTCGAAACGGGAAAGTGATTCATGGTCCTTAACTCACTTGCTTTAATGAGTTTTGGTCCACTGATAGGATAAAAATAGTTATTTAGAAATAAAGAATTACCCAACGTAAGTGGTCGACGTCAAAAGCTTGTGAGAATGACTCAACTCGTGTATCCCATAAGGACACCATCAGACGGAGGACATCACCAAATAACAATGTGCAGTGCATGTCTATAAGCGTACTCAAAAAAGATGTAAGCGTGTGCACTCAACACAAGCATAAAAGTAGCTGCTGCTGCATACTCTGTGATTGTTACCCGGCAAACACATATCCTGTTTAATAGAGACAAGCAACATTTTAGGCTTGACCATTTGTCGAGTAAGACAGCGGTGTGGTCACGGACTGCAGTGGCAAACATAGTGTCGCCCTTGACAGTGTATCCAACGTTGTTGGCTCAAGTATAAGAACACTACCAACAGATTCTGGACAAACAGAAACGACAACGTTAGTTCAAGTACCAAATTGTATAGAGGATCCAGGTATTAAGCCGGTGTCATGTATGGAAATGAGTGTACTCGTGACAATATTTACCGCAATAGACACTTGGCTATGGGCGGCAACGTCAGCTGTTGCCGCCCATCCACATGATTCACGTACCCCCCTTCCCCCGCTCCAACACACACACACACACACACACACACACACACACACACACACACCACACACACACACACACGCACACACACACACACACGCACCCACACACGCACACACACACACACACACACACACACACACACACACACGCGCGCGCGCGCACACATATGTCCAGACGTCAACACACACGCACACACACACACACACACACACACACACACACACACAGACACAAACACACACACACACACACACACACACACACACACACGCATACCCCACGCACACACGCACACACGCACATGCACACGCGCACGCTCACGCAAACGCACACACACACACACACACACACACACACACACACACACACACACACACACACACCACACACACACACACACACACCCTCCCCGCCCCCAAATCAGATGCGCCTGTGCATCCCTCCCGCCGTCTCTCTCCCTCCCCGCCCCGTCTATCTTTTTCATTCTTCCTCCCTACCTTCTCACCTTCTCCTCCTCCCCCTCAGAAAACCCCTTTTGGTTCAGCCCTTCCTCCTTTCAGCTTTCGAAGTCGAGCCATCCCCTCTCCAATCTTACCCTCTTTCTCTACACTTCCTTATTGATTGGGTTGGCCCTTGACCTTTACGTGTAGCTGAGCACGTGGGTGGGTGAAACCCTTGTAAAGGATTTGCGTTTCAAATTTTGCTGATGGCCTGGCCCAATGACTGACCCACATGAGGATGGAACCAAGAATAGTATGATGTTGCCTGTTGTGATGACCAGATGGGCCAGTAAGCCACCCAAGCTCCAGAGAATGCAAGTCATCATCTCCTCTTCATCACTTGCTCTTCCTTAAACTGCCAACTCAATTCCAGAAGATGCAAACAAAAACCATCACCTTCTCTTTATTCTTGCCACTTTCTGTCTGCCTGCTCTGCACCACTGATCAGAAAAATTCATGAGAAACTGATCTTCTAAATTGGCCAGATTTCCTCAATGAAAATGTTAAACAGTGTTGAACGTCATGCCACTGCTCATTGAAGCTGTGCAGATTTCCTCAAAAAGTAAGTTTCCCAAAAGAATATTGGTTTATGCCCCAAAATTTATTTGAGTTCCTAAAAGTTTGAAAGCCACCTCAAAGTATTAGTGACAGGGAACCCAGATGTGAGTTGGAGGGTCTTCTTCAGGAAGCACTTCAAGAGGGGTACGTGCCGACCCTGCCTCACCAGGGTGGGGCAGGCCCCGTGGTCCGATGATGCGCGCGAGGCGATGCTTGCAGCCAACCAGCCATCACTCTATCTCACATCGCTTGTCTTTGAACTCTGCGACATGCCCATGCTGCGCGGCCGTGCTTGATCCGGTCCTGCAAGCCTGCCCGAGGTTGACAGCCTCTCCCGGCACCTCGATAGTGAACTCCTCCGAACCTGCGCAGGGGTGGTGAGCCGCTCCCGGCACCTCGATCTGCTCCTGCGAGCCTGCCCGGGGGTGGGGGAAAGGGTGGGTATGTCGCCGGCTTAAAGCCATGCCCCGTAAGGGGGGGGGGTGATGGCCAATCGGAGCGGCTGGAGAGGCTTGGGGGGCGGGGGAGGGGGGTGTAGTCCTGCACGCGCCTGCCATTTGCCTCTTTTTGCGTTTAATTGGCCCGGCACGCGCCCGGCATGCGCCTCTTTAAACCTTTAAGCAGTCCGGCACATGGTCGCCACGTGGCCGTCACGTGTCTCACATCTTCAAGCAGCTAACATCAGCAGCACTGCTCCCTTTTAACATCCTACTGCCAGCATGCCTGACCTCCCAATTGGATTCCCCCTCCCCCCCCCCCCCCCAACACACACACACACACACACACACACACACACAGACACACACACACACACACACACACACACACACACACACACACACACACACACAGACATTTTGACGCGCGCCCCCGCATCGGCTCAGGCACACACTTGCGGGATCTTTTGTACTCAAGTGTGTGCTGCTTCCAGTAGACTATGCAAAGAACTCCAGAGATGTCCAGGGTTGCATTCGATGGTGATGAAGCCGGAGCATTGCAGCCCATGAGGAAAGTTTTAACAGCGTTCCGCTACAAGCTTCGGGTTGGTTCCCTCCTCAGCCTCATCACCCTGCTTGTGAATGCAGCCAAGGGCAGTTGTTCGGGACTGCTACAGCAACACCTAGTCTTTGGGCAGTGGCATGTGGGTGACCCATGCTCCTTTCTAACATGTGGCTGGGTTGACAGTTTTCTTGCTAGAGGTGGCTGGGCAGGTGGGCGGGTCGACCCTTCATCCCAACGTGTGGCTACCCATTTAAGTTGACGCTTGGCTGGGCATGTGGGTGGGTGGATATTCGACCTTTACATGTGAATGGGCATGTGGGTGGGTTGTCCCTTCACGTGGCATAGCACATCGCCCAATCAATGGAAGCGAGTGAATGATGAGAAAGATCAGGTGAAGCGGGGCAGTGTGCAAAGGGGTGGCATTGTGTAGGTATGTTGGAAACGTGTGTGTTTTGTGCCACTGATATGAGCATAAAAGAGGTGCGCAACATGCCTGCTCTCCCGCCCCAGCCCTGCATTGAAGATGATCGTGCCTGTCTATTCCAGCCTCAATTCCCCTTGGTCACAATCTCCTTCCCCAGCAGCTCCAAGTCCACTGACTGTACATCTATACAGGAATTGACTCCACATCCTTCCCAGCATTTTCCTGTTCTGCATGTGAGTAGGGTGGCTCCTGCACCTTTTCAAAGCTCTTCACAGCATCCCCTTATTGCACCCAGCTTGGGCTTTCTCTGCGGGTGCCTCAAAGGATCTTTGGCTCCCCTGAGGGGCTTCAAGTTTAATTTGGCCTTTTCGATATGTGCTGCTGGTTGAGGGGCTCCAGCGACCTTCCCCCATAAAATCCCAAACATTTGCCTTGCTGACATTTTCTTCATGTCCGTAAAGGTGGCTGCGCGTGCACACACTCTGTGTGTGTGTGTGTGTGTGTGTGTGTGTGTGTGTGTGTGTGTGTGTGTGTGTGTGTGTGTGTGTGTGTGTGTGTGTGTGTGTGTGTGTGTGTGTGTGTTGGCCTGGTGTTGGTTTCCCACCTCCAGAGAAGCCTCTGGAGGGGTACTCACGACGAGAACCACGAGAAGGTCCCAGGCCCTCTCCCGTCACACCTGCGCACCCCCACACACGATTTTGCAGTACCTGCAGAGAGAAACTGTGGGCCTGCAAGGTCTCAAGGGCAGGCAAGGGTCACATGGGGTCAGGAAAGATAGACACTATACAGCATAATAATAGAAAAATGAATCGTGATGAGTGCTGGTCGACAAGCATGCAAAGGTTGCGGCCGACTCAACCAGGCTCATCGATATCAAACATCATCCTCCTCCTCAGAGTAATACCGACGTACCAGTCGAGGTGGCGGGCGCTCTGGGGTCTGTGGAGCCAGAGCATGAGACGAACTGGCAACTACAGGAGGGTGGCCATCGAGGAAGGATATCTGCCATCCAGACCGTAAAGCATGCAAGTAAACTATGTGGCCGGTGGTCCGGGGCATACCCGGATCTGATCTGCTACCGTAAACGACGACGACAGGACCTACTGGAGGTCCTGGGGGAGCCGCACCTACGTACCTTAACTTCCAAGTCCGACCTCTATCTCGCGATGTAAGACGGACAAAGTAAACAAGATCAAGAAATAGGACGAATCCAACAAATACAAGAGCCATGATCGATAACTGCGAAAAATAGTAGGTTTTGCAACAGGCACGATGTTAGTCAAGACAGAAGACGAACAGTGGTCTGAGTTGCCCTTCGTCCGTTCAAGGCCATCCTCCGGAGGGGTCGAAAACGGGTGCACAGTAACCGCCTCGAAGACGATGCACAGTAACGATTCGTTACTAACGAATCGAAGTCGGAAGATGAACAGCACTGAGTTGCCCTTGGTCCGTTCAAGGCCATCCTCCCCAGGGGTCGAAAACGGGTGTACTCAGCGACAATAGCAAATCTCCCCAAACGAGGTCACACATTTTGGTCCGAAATTTGCCACGACCGGGATTGTCCCCACTTGAAGGAAGGAATTTGCGTCAAAACCCCACACAAATTTGATCTCTTTGAAGTTGCCAGTATGTGTGAGCAGTACACATATATAGCAGTGCCTTGCATTCATGTACACGGGGTTCTGGTTCGGATACT
>MVGU01001893.1:7500-23789 GCA_002005505.1 Botryococcus braunii
CCCAGATGTGAGTTGGAGGGTCTTCTTCAGGAAGCACTTCAAGAGGGGTACGTGCCGACCCTGCCTCACCAGGGTGGGGCAGGCCCCGTGGTCCGATGATGCGCGCGAGGCGATGCTTGCAGCCAACCAGCCATCACTCTATCTCACATCGCTTGTCTTTGAACTCTGCGACATGCCCATGCTGCGCGGCCGTGCTTGATCCGGTCCTGCAAGCCTGCCCGAGGTTGACGAGCCTCTCCCGGCACCTCGATAGTGAACTCCTCCGAACCTGCGCAGGGGTGGTGAGCCGCTCCCGGCACCTCGATCTGCTCCTGCGAGCCTGCCCGGGGGGTGGGGGGAAAGGGTGGGTATGTCGCCGGCTTAAAGCCATGCCCCGTAAGGGGGGGGGGGGTGATGGCCAATCGGAGCGGCTGGAGAGGCTTGGGGGGCGGGGGAGGGGGGTGTAGTCCTGCACGCGCCTGCCATTTGCCTCTTTTTGCGTTTAATTGGCCCGGCACGCGCCCGGCATGCGCCTCTTTAAACCTTTAAGCAGTCCGGCACATGGTCGCCACGTGGCCGTCACGTGTCTCACATCTTCAAGCAGCTAACATCAGCAGCACTGCTCCCTTTTAACATCCTACTGCCAGCATGCCTGACCTCCCAATTGGATTCCCCCTCCCCCCCCCCCCCCCCCAACACACACACACACACACACACACACACACACACACACACAGACACACACACACACACACACACACACACACACACACACACACACACACACACACACACACAGACATTTTGACGCGCGCCCCCGCATCGGCTCAGGCACACACTTGCGGGATCTTTTGTACTCAAGTGTGTGCTGCTTCCAGTAGACTATGCAAAGAACTCCAGAGATGTCCAGGGTTGCATTCGATGGTGATGAAGCCGGAGCATTGCAGCCCATGAGGAAAGTTTTAACAGCGTTCCGCTACAAGCTTCGGGTTGGTTCCCTCCTGCAGCCTCATCACCCTGCTTGTGAATGCAGCCAAGGGCAGTTGTTCGGGACTGCTACAGCAACACCTAGTCTTTGGGCAGTGGCATGTGGGTGACCCATGCTCCTTTCTAACATGTGGCTGGGTTGACAGTTTTCTTGCTAGAGGTGGCTGGGCAGGTGGGCGGGTCGACCCTTCATCCCAACGTGTGGCTACCCATTTAAGTTGACGCTTGGCTGGGCATGTGGGTGGGTGGATATTCGACCTTTACATGTGAATGGGCATGTGGGTGGGTTGTCCCTTCACGTGGCATAGCACATCGCCCAATCAATGGAAGCGAGTGAATGATGAGAAAGATCAGGTGAAGCGGGGCAGTGTGCAAAGGGGTGGCATTGTGTAGGTATGTTGGAAACGTGTGTGTTTTGTGCCACTGATATGAGCATAAAAGAGGTGCGCAACATGCCTGCTCTCCCGCCCCAGCCCTGCATTGAAGATGATCGTGCCTGTCTATTCCAGCCTCAATTCCCCTTGGTCACAATCTCCTTCCCCAGCAGCTCCAAGTCCACTGACTGTACATCTATACAGGAATTGACTCCACATCCTTCCCAGCATTTTCCTGTTCTGCATGTGAGTAGGGTGGCTCCTGCACCTTTTCAAAGCTCTTCACAGCATCCCCTTATTGCACCCAGCTTGGGCTTTCTCTGCGGGTGCCTCAAAGGATCTTTGGCTCCCCTGAGGGGCTTCAAGTTTAATTTGGCCTTTTCGATATGTGCTGCTGGTTGAGGGGCTCCAGCGACCTTCCCCCATAAATCCCAAACATTTGCCTTGCTGACATTTTCTTCATGTCCGTAAAGGTGGCTGCGCGTGCACACACGACTGTGTGTGTGTGTGTGTGTGTGTGTGTGTGTGTGTGTGTGTGTGTGTGTGTGTGTGTGTGTGTGTGTGTGTGTGTGTGTGTGTGTGTGTGTGTGTGTGTTGGCCTGGTGTTGGTTTCCCACCTCCAGAGAAGCCTCTGGAGGGGTACTCACGACGAGAACCACGAGAAGGTCCCAGGCCCTCTCCCGTCACACCTGCGCACCCCCACACACGATTTTGCAGTACCTGCAGAGAGAAACTGTGGGCCTGCAAGGTCTCAAGGGCAGGCAAGGGTCACATGGGGTCAGGAAAGATAGACACTATACAGCATAATAATAGAAAAATGAATCGTGATGAGTGCTGGTCGACAAGCATGCAAAGGTTGCGGCCGACTCAACCAGGCTCATCGATATCAAACATCATCCTCCTCCTCAGAGTAATACCGACGTACCAGTCGAGGTGGCGGGCGCTCTGGGGTCTGTGGAGCCAGAGCATGAGACGAACTGGCAACTACAGGAGGGTGGCCATCGAGGAAGGATATCTGCCATCCAGACCGTAAAGCATGCAAGTAAACTATGTGGCCGGTGGTCCGGGGCATACCCGGATCTGATCTGCTACCGTAAACGACGACGACAGGACCTACTGGAGGTCCTGGGGGAGCCGCACCTACGTACCTTAACTTCCAAGTCCGACCTCTATCTCGCGATGTAAGACGGACAAAGTAAACAAGATCAAGAAATAGGACGAATCCAACAAATACAAGAGCCATGATCGATAACTGCGAAAAATAGTAGGTTTTGCAACAGGCACGATGTTAGTCAAGACAGAAGACGAACAGTGGTCTGAGTTGCCCTTCGTCCGTTCAAGGCCATCCTCCGGAGGGGTCGAAAACGGGTGCACAGTAACCGCCTCGAAGACGATGCACAGTAACGATTCGTTACTAACGAATCGAAGTCGGAAGATGAACAGCACTGAGTTGCCCTTGGTCCGTTCAAGGCCATCCTCCCCAGGGGTCGAAAACGGGTGTACTCAGCGACAATAGCAAATCTCCCCAAACGAGGTCACACATTTTGGTCCGAAATTTGCCACGACCGGGATTGTCCCCACTTGAAGGAAGGAATTTGCGTCAAAACCCCACACAAATTTGATCTCTTTGAAGTTGCCAGTATGTGTGAGCAGTACACATATATAGCAGTGCCTTGCATTCATGTACACGGGGTTCTGGTTCGGATACTGGCCACATCTGCTGCCAGAAATCCCACCCAAAGACACAGGTACGGTGAACGCCACATGTCCCCAGCACAGTTTAAACTACTACGGTGAACGCCACATGTCCCCAGCACAGTTTTAACTTCCATGATAGTCGACTCACTACCGTCATGGTGGTAGTAAGTGACATGAGGTCGACCAGCAAGCTCACTCGCATGACTCTTCATAACCAGGAATACGTTGTTGCATTACACAGACTCATATCTGGCGTTCCACAGGTTGTTGGGCTAACCTTGAAACCACCAGGAAGCAACTGTATGAAAACTTGTCTGTCTGTGCTGTTCCTCAAGCTTGCTTATGCTGGGTGGAGGAAAAGACGTTTTGTGTATGTATGGGGCCCCCCGGGGTCACGGGGACTATTTGTGGTGCTTACATAAAACTTTCTCCGCGTGTGCCGGGTCATGCACACTTACACTTTACTTGGTACTTGGAAAGGCTTGATCGTTGTAGCCCCGCTGTTGTTTCACTCTCCTACCCCTTCTTTCCTTGCATCCCGCTCAATGATCGTGTGTTCTGCACCCGCACTCATTTATTGCAGAATAAGGATGTATGAGATGAGAGACTTGACACAATTTTGAAGTTGATCAACTTTATGAAGTATCACCAAGATTAAGAATGACACGAACAAGTACTCCTGAAACTTCGAAACGGGAAAGTGATTCATGGTCCTTAACTCACTTGCTTTAATGAGTTTTGGTCCACTGATAGGATAAAAATAGGTGTTAGAAATAAAGAATTACCCAAAACGTAAGATGGTCGACGTCAAAAAGGCTTGTGTGAGAATGACCTCACACTCGTGTATCCCCATATAGGACACCATCAGACGGACGGACATCACGCAAATTATACACATGTGCAGTGCATGTCGTATAAGCGTACCTCAAAAAAGATGTAAGCGTGTGCACTCAACACAAGCATAAAAGTAGCTGCTGCTGCATACTCTGTGATTGTTACCCGGCAAACACATATCCTGTTTAATAGAGACAAGCAACATTTTTAGGCTTGACCATTTGTCGAGTAAGACAGCGGTGTGGTCACGGACTGCAGTGGCAAACATAGTGTCGCCCTTGACAGTGTATCCAACGTTGTTGGCTCAAGTATAAGAACACTACCAACAGATTCTGGACAAACAGAAACGACAACGTTAGTTCAAGTACCAAATTGTATAGAGGATCCAGGTATTAAGCCGGTGTCATTATGGAAATGAGTATACTCGTGACAATATTTACCGCAATAGACACTTGGCTATGGGCGGCAACGTCAGCTGTTGCCGCCCATCCACATGATTCACGTACCCCCCTTCCCCCGCTCCAACACACACACACACACACACACACACACACACACACACACACACACACACACACACACACACACACACCACACACACACACACACACACACACACCACACACGCACCACACACACACACACACACACGCGCCGCGCTTATGCGCACACACGCCGCCGCGCGCACACATATGTCCAGACGCCAACACACACGCACACACACACACACACACACACACACACCACACACACACACACACACACACACACACACACCACACACACACACACACAGCACACGCACACCCTCACGCACACACGCACATGCACACGCGCACGCTCACGCAAACGCACACACACACACACACACACACCACACACACACACACACACACACACACACACACACACACACACACACACACACACACCACCTCCCCGCCCCCAAATCAGATGCGCCTGTGCATCCCTCCCGCCGTCTCTCTCCCTCCCCGCCCCGTCTATCTTTTTCATTCTTCCTCCCTACCTTCTCACCTTCTCCTCCTCCCCCTCAGAAAACCCCTTTTGGTTCAGCCCTTCCTCCTTTCAGCTTTCGAAGTCGAGCCATCCCCTCTCCAATCTTACCCTCTTTCTCTACACTTCCTTATTGATTGGGTTGGCCCTTGACCTTTACGTGTAGCTGAGCACGTGGGTGGGTGAAACCCTTGTAAAGGATTTGCGTTTCAAATTTTGCTGATGGCCTGGCCCAATGACTGACCCACATGAGGATGGAACCAAGAATAGTATGATGTTGCCTGTTGTGATGACCAGATGGGCCAGTAAGCCACCCAAGCTCCAGAGAATGCAAGTCATCATCTCCTCTTCATCACTTGCTCTTCCTTAAACTGCCAACTCAATTCCAGAAGATGCAAACAAAAACCATCACCTTCTCTTCATTCTTGCCACTTTCTGTCTGCCTGCTCTGCACCACTGATCAGAAAAATTCATGAGAAACTGATCTTCTAAATTGGCCAGATTTCCTCAATGAAAATGTTAAACAGTGTTGAACGTCATGCCACTGCTCATTGAAGCTGTGCAGATTTCCTCAAAAAGTAAGTTTCCCAAAAGAATATTGGTTTATGCCCCAAAATTTATTTGAGTTCCTAAAAGTTTGAAAGCCACCTCAAAGTATTAGTGACAGGGAACCCAGATGTGAGTTGGAGGGTCTTCTTCAGGAAGCACTTCAAGAGGGGTACGTGCCGACCCTGCCTCACCAGGGTGGGGCAGGCCCCGTGGTCCGATGATGCGCGCGAGGCGATGCTTGCAGCCAACCAGCCATCACTCTATCTCACATCGCTTGTCTTTGAACTCTGCGACATGCCCATGCTGTGCGGCCGTGCTTGATCCGGTCCTGCAAGCCTGCCCGAGGTTGACGAGCCTCTCCCGGCACCTCGATAGTGAACTCCTGCGAACCTGCGCAGGGGTGGTGAGCCGCTCCCGGCACCTCGATCTGCTCCTGCGAGCCTGCCCGGGGGGTGGGGGAAAGGGTGGGTATGTCGCCGGCTTAAAGCCATGCCCCGTAAGGGGGGGGGGGGTGATGGCCAATCGGAGCGGCTGGAGAGGCTTGGGGGCGGGGGAGGGGGGTGTAGTCCTGCACGCGCCTGCCATTTGCCTCTTTTTGCGTTTAATTGGCCCGGCACGCGCCCGGCATGCGCCTCTTTAAACCTTTAAGCAGTCCGGCACATGGTCGCCACGTGGCCGTCACGTGTCTCACATCTTCAAGCAGCTAACATCAGCAGCACTGCTCCCTTTTAACATCCTACTGCCAGCATGCCTGACCTCCCAATTGGATTCCCCTCCCCCCCCCCCCCCCCAACACACACACACCACACACACACACACACACACACACACACACACACACACACACACACACACACACACACACACACCACACACACACACACACACACACACACAGACATTTTGACGCGCGCCCCCGCATCGGCTCAGGCACACACTTGCGGGATCTTTTGTACTCAAGTGTGTGCTGCTTCCAGTAGACTATGCAAAGAACTCCAGAGATGTCCAGGGTTGCATTCGATGGTGATGAAGCCGGAGCATTGCAGCCCATGAGGAAAGTTTTAACAGCGTTCCGCTACAAGCTTCGGGTTGGTTCCCTCCTGCAGCCTCATCACCCTGCTTGTGAATGCAGCCAAGGGCAGTTGTTCGGGACTGCTACAGCAACACCTAGTCTTTGGGCAGTGGCATGTGGGTGACCCATGCTCCTTTCTAACATGTGGCTGGGTTGACAGTTTTCTTGCTAGAGGTGGCTGGGCAGGTGGGCGGGTCGACCCTTCATCCCAACGTGTGGCTACCCATTTAAGTTGACGCTTGGCTGGGCATGTGGGTGGGTGGATATTCGACCTTTACATGTGAATGGGCATGTGGGTGGGTTGTCCCTTCACGTGGCATAGCACATCGCCCAATCAATGGAAGCGAGTGAATGATGAGAAAGATCAGGTGAAGCGGGGCAGTGTGCAAAGGGGTGGCATTGTGTAGGTATGTTGGAAACGTGTGTGTTTTGTGCCACTGATATGAGCATAAAAGAGGTGCGCAACATGCCTGCTCTCCCGCCCCAGCCCTGCATTGAAGATGATCGTGCCTGTCTATTCCAGCCTCAATTCCCCTTGGTCACAATCTCCTTCCCCAGCAGCTCCAAGTCCACTGACTGTACATCTATACAGGAATTGACTCCACATCCTTCCCAGCATTTTCCTGTTCTGCATGTGAGTAGGGTGGCTCCTGCACCTTTTCAAAGCTCTTCACAGCATCCCCTTATTGCCCCAGCTTGGGCTTTCTCTGCGGGTGCCTCAAAGGATCTTTGGCTCCCCTGAGGGGCTTCAAGTTTAATTTGGCCTTTTCGATATGTGCTGCTGGTTGAGGGGCTCCAGCGACCTTCCCCCATAAAATCCCAAACATTTGCCTTGCTGACATTTTCTTCATGTCCGGAAAGGTGGCTGCGCGTGCACACACGACTGTGTGTGTGTGTGTGTGTGGTGTGTGTGTGTGTGTGTGTGTGTGTGTGTGTGTGTGTGTGTGTGTGTGTGTGTGTGTGTGTGTGTGTGTGTGTGTGTGTTGGCCTGGTGTTGGTTTCCCACCTCCAGAGAAGCCTCTGGAGGGGTACTCACGACGAGAACCACGAGAAGGTCCCAGGCCCTCTCCCGTCACACCTGCGCACCCCCACACACGATTTTGCAGTACCTGCAGAGAGAAACTGTGGGCCTGCAAGGTCTCAAGGGCAGGCAAGGGTCACATGGGGTCAGGAAAGATAGACACTATACAGCATAATAATAGAAAAATGAATCGTGATGAGTGCTGGTCGACAAGCATGCAAAGGTTGCGGCCGACTCAACCAGGCTCATCGATATCAAACATCATCCTCCTCCTCAGAGTAATACCGACGTACCAGTCGAGGTGGCGGGCGCTCTGGGGTCTGTGGAGCCAGAGCATGAGACGAACTGGCAACTACAGGAGGGTGGCCATCGAGGAAGGATATCTGCCATCCAGACCGTAAAGCATGCAAGTAAACTATGTGGCCGGTGGTCCGGGGCATACCCGGATCTGATCTGCTACCGTAAACGACGACGACAGGACCTACTGGAGGTCCTGGGGGAGCCGCACCTACGTACCTTAACTTCCAAGTCCGACCTCTATCTCGCGATGTAAGACGGACAAAGTAAACAAGATCAAGAAATAGGATGAATCCAACAAATACAAGAGCCATGATCGATAACTGCGAAAAATAGTAGGTTTTGCAACAGGCACGATGTTAGTCAAGACAGAAGACGAACAGTGGTCTGAGTTGCCCTTCGTCCGTTCAAGGCCATCCTCCGGAGGGGTCGAAAACGGGTGCACAGTAACCGCCTCGAAGACGATGCACAGTAACGATTCGTTACTAACGAATCGAAGTCGGAAGATGAACAGCACTGAGTTGCCCTTGGTCCGTTCAAGGCCATCCTCCCCAGGGGTCGAAAACGGGTGTACTCAGCGACAATAGCAAATCTCCCCAAACGAGGTCACACATTTTGGTCCGAAATTTGCCACGACCGGGATTGTCCCCACTTGAAGGAAGGAATTTGCGTCAAAACCCCACACAAATTTGATCTCTTTGAAGTTGCCAGTATGTGTGAGCAGTACACATATATAGCAGTGCCTTGCATTCATGTACACGGGGTTCTGGTTCGGATACTGGCCACATCTGCTGCCAGAAATCCCACCCAAAGACACAGGTACGGTGAACGCCACATGTCCCCAGCACAGTTTAAACTACTACGGTGAACGCCACATGTCCCCAGCACAGTTTTAACTTCCATGATAGTCGACTCACTACCGTCATGGTGGTAGTAAGTGACATGAGGTCGACCAGCAAGCTCACTCGCATGACTCTTCATAACCAGGAATACGTTGTTGCATTACACAGACTCATATCTGGCGTTCCACAGGTTGTTGGGCTAACCTTGAAACCACCAGGAAGCAACTGTATGAAAACTTGTCTGTCTGTGCTGTTCCTCAAGCTTGCTTATGCTGGGTGGAGGAAAAGACGTTTTGTGTATGTATGGGGCCCCCCGGGGTCACGGGGACTATTTGTGGTGCTTACATAAAACTTTCTCCGCGTGTGCCGGGTCATGCACACTTACACTTTACTTGGTACTTGGAAAGGCTTGATCGTTGTAGCCCCGCTGTTGTTTCACTCTCCTACCCCTTCTTTCCTTGCATCCCGCTCAATGATCGTGTGTTCTGCACCCGCACTCATTTATTGCAGAATAAGGATGTATGAGATGAGAGACTTGACACAATTTTGAAGTTGATCAACTTTATGAAGTATCACCAAGATTAAGAATGACACGAACAAGTACTCCTGAAACTTCGAAACGGGAAAGTGATTCATGGTCCTTAACTCACTTGCTTTAATGAGTTTTGGTCCACTGATAGGATAAAAATAGGTGTTAGAAATAAAGAATTACCCAAAACGTAAGATGGTCGACGTCAAAAAGGCTTGTGTGAGAATGACCTCACACTCGTGTATCCCCATATAGGACACCATCAGACGGACGGACATCACGCAAATTATACACATGTGCAGTGCATGTCGTATAAGCGTACCTCAAAAAGATGTAAGCGTGTGCACTCAACACAAGCATAAAAGTAGCTGCTGCTGCATACTCTGTGATTGTTACCCGGCAAACACATATCCTGTTTAATAGAGACAAGCAACATTTTTAGGCTTGACCATTTGTCGAGTAAGACAGCGGTGTGGTCACGGACTGCAGTGGCAAACATAGTGTCGCCCTTGACAGTGTATCCAACGTTGTTGGCTCAAGTATAAGAACACTACCAACAGATTCTGGACAAACAGAAACGACAACGTTAGTTCAAGTACCAAATTGTATAGAGGATCCAGGTATTAAGCCGGTGTCATTTATGGAAATGAGTATACTCGTGACAATATTTACCGCAATAGACACTTGGCTATGGGCGGCAACGTCAGCTGTTGCCGCCCATCCACATGATTCACGTACCCCCCTTCCCCCGCTCCAACACACACACACACACACACACACACACACACACACACACACACACACACACACACACACACACACACACACACACCACACACACACACACACACCCACCCACACCCACACACACACACACACACACGCGCGCGCGCTTACGCGCACACACGCGCGCGCGCGCGCACACATATGTCCAGACGCCAACACACACGCACACACACACACACACACACACACACACAACACACACACACACACACACACACACACACACACACACACACACACACAGCACACGCACACCCTCACGCACACACGCACATGCACACGCGCACGCTCACGCAAACGCACACACACACACACACACACACACACACACACACACCACACACACACACACACACACACACACACACACACACACACCACCTCCCCGCCCCCAAATCAGATGCGCCTGTGCATCCCTCCCGCCGTCTCTCTCCCTCCCCGCCCCGTCTATCTTTTTCATTCTTCCTCCCTACCTTCTCACCTTCTCCTCCTCCCCCTCAGAAAACCCCTTTTGGTTCAGCCCTTCCTCCTTTCAGCTTTCGAAGTCGAGCCATCCCCTCTCCAATCTTACCCTCTTTCTCTACACTTCCTTATTGATTGGGTTGGCCCTTGACCTTTACGTGTAGCTGAGCACGTGGGTGGGTGAAACCCTTGTAAAGGATTTGCGTTTCAAATTTTGCTGATGGCCTGGCCCAATGACTGACCCACATGAGGATGGAACCAAGAATAGTATGATGTTGCCTGTTGTGATGACCAGATGGGCCAGTAAGCCACCCAAGCTCCAGAGAATGCAAGTCATCATCTCCTCTTCATCACTTGCTCTTCCTTAAACTGCCAACTCAATTCCAGAAGATGCAAACCAAAACCATCACCTTCTCTTCATTCTTGCCACTTTCTGTCTGCCTGCTCTGCACCACTGATCAGAAAAATTCATGAGAAACTGATCTTCTAAATTGGCCAGATTTCCTCAATGAAAATGTTAAACAGTGTTGAACGTCATGCCACTGCTCATTGAAGCTGTGCAGATTTCCTCAAAAAGTAAGTTTCCCAAAAGAATATTGGTTTATGCCCCAAAATTTATTTGAGTTCCTAAAAGTTTGAAAGCCACCTCAAAGTATTAGTGACAGGGAACCCAGATGTGAGTTGGAGGGTCTTCTTCAGGAAGCACTCAAGAGGGGTACGTGCCGACCCTGCCTCACCAGGGTGGGGCAGGCCCGTGGTCCGATGATGCGCGCGAGGCGATGCTTGCAGCCAACCAGCCATCACTCTATCTCACATCGCTTTCTTTGAACTCTGCGACATGCCCATGCTGGCGGCCGTGCTTGATCCGGTCCTGCAAGCCTGCCCGAGGTTGACGAGCCTCTCCCGGCACCTCGATAGTGAACTCCTGCGAACCTGCGCAGGGGTGGTGAGCCGCTCCCGGCACCTCGATCTGCTCCTGCGAGCCTGCCCGGGGGGTGGGGGAAAGGGTGGGTATGTCGCCGGCTTAAAGCCATGCCCCGTAAGGGGGGGGGGGGTGATGGCCAATCGGAGCGGCTGGAGAGGCTTGGGGGGCGGGGGAGGGGGGTGTAGTCCTGCACGCGCCTGCCATTTGCCTCTTTTTGCGTTTAATTGGCCCGGCACGCGCCCGGCATGCGCCTCTTTAAACCTTTAAGCAGTCCGGCACATGGTCGCCACGTGGCCGTCACGTGTCTCACATCTTCAAGCAGCTAACATCAGCAGCACTGCTCCTTTTAACATCCTACTGCCAGCATGCCTGACCTCCCAATTGGATTCCCCCCCCCCCCCCCCAACACACACACACACACACACACACACAACACACACACACACACACACACACACACACACACACACACACCACACACACACACAACATTTTGACGCGCGCCCCCGCATCGGCTCAGGCACCACTTGCGGGATCTTTGTACTCAAGTGTGTGCTGCTTCCAGTAGACTATGCAAAGAACTCCAGAGATGTCCAGGGTTGCATTCGATGGTGATGAAGCCGGAGCATTGCAGCCCATGAGGAAAGTTTTAACAGCGTTCCGCTACAAGCTTCGGGTTGGTTCCCTCCTGCAGCCTCATCACCCTGCTTGTGAATGCAGCCAAGGGCAGTTGTTCGGGACTGCTACAGCAACACCTAGTCTTTGGGCAGTGGCATGTGGGTGACCCATGCTCCTTTCTAACATGTGGCTGGGTTGACAGTTTTCTTGCTAGAGGTGGCTGGGCAGGTGGGCGGGTCGACCCTTCATCCCAACGTGTGGCTACCCATTAAGTTGACGCTTGGCTGGGCATGTGGGTGGGTGGATATTCGACCTTTACATGTGAATGGGCATGTGGGTGGGTTGTCCCTTCACGTGGCATAGCACATCGCCCAATCAATGGAAGCGAGTGAATGATGAGAAAGATCAGGTGAAGCGGGGCAGTGTGCAAAGGGGTGGCATTGTGTAGGTATGTTGGAAACGTGTGTGTTTTGTGCCACTGATATGAGCATAAAAGAGGTGCGCAACATGCCTGCTCTCCCGCCCCAGCCCTGCATTGAAGATGATCGTGCCTGTCTATTCCAGCCTCAATTCCCCTGGTCACAATCTCCTTCCCCAGCAGCTCCAAGTCCACTGACTGTACATCTATACAGGAATTGACTCCACATCCTTCCCAGCATTTTCCTGTTCTGCATGTGAGTAGGGTGGCTCCTGCACCTTTTCAAAGCTCTTCACAGCATCCCCTTATTGCGCCCAGCTTGGGCTTTCTCTGCGGGTGCCTCAAAGGATCTTTGGCTCCCCTGAGGGCTTCAAGTTTAATTTGGCCTTTTCGATATGTGCTGCTGGTTGAGGGGCTCCAGCGACCTTCCCCCATAAAATCCCAAACATTTGCCTTGCTGACATTTTCTTCATGTCCGGAAAGGTGGCTGCGCGTGCACACACGACTGTGTGTGTGTGTGTGTGTGTGTGTGTGTGTGTGTGTGTGTGTGTGTGTGGTGTGTGTGTGTGTGTGTGTGTGTGTGTGTGTGTGTGTGTGTGTTGGCCTGGTGTTGGTTTCCCACCTCCAGAGAAGCCTCTGGAGGGTACTCACGACGAGAACCACGAGAAGGTCCCAGGCCCTCTCCCGTCACACCTGCGCACCCCCACACACGATTTGCAGTACCTGCAGAGAGAAATGTGGGCCTGCAAGGTCTCAAGGCAGGCAAGGGTCACATGGGTCAGGAAAGATAGACACTATACAGCATAATAATAGAAAAATGAATCGTGATGAGTGCTGGTCGACAAGCATGCAAAGGTGCGGCCGACTCAACCAGGCTCATCGATATCAAACATCATCCTCCTCCTCAGAGTAATACCGACGTACCAGTCGAGGTGGCGGGCGCTCTGGGGTCTGTGGCGCCAGAGCATGAGACGAACTGGCAACTACAGGAGGGTGGCCATCGAGGAAGGATATCTGCCATCCAGACCGTAAAGCATGCAAGTAAACTATGTGGCCGGTGGTCCGGGGCATACCCGAATCTGATCTGCTACCGTAAACGACGACGACAGGACCTACTGGAGGTCCTGGGGGAGCCGCACCTACGTACCTTAACGTCCAAGTCCGACCTCTATCTCGCGATGTAAGACGGACAAAGTAAACAAGATCAAGAAATAGGATGAATCCAACAAATACAAGAGCCATGATCGATAACTGCGAAAAATAGTAGGTTTTGCAACAGGCACGATGTTAGTCAAGACAGAAGACGAACAGTGGTCTGAGTTGCCCTTGGTCCGTTCAAGGCCATCCTCCCCAGGGGTCGAAAACGGGTGTACTCAGCGACAATAGCAAATCTCCCCAAACGAGGTCACACATTTTGGTCCGAAATTTGCCACGACCGGGATTGTCCCCACTTGAAGGAAGGAATTTGCGTCAAAACCCCACACAAATTTGATCTCTTTGAAGTTGCCATATGTGTGAGCAGTACACATATATAGCATGCCTTGCATTCATGTACACGGGTTCTGGTTCGGATACTGGCCATCGCTGCCAGAATCCCACCCAAAGACACAGGTACGGTGAACGCCACATGTCCCAGCACAGTTTAAACTACTACGGTGAACGCCACATGTCCCCAGCACAGTTTAACTTCATGATAGTCGACTCACTACCGTCATAGTGGTAGTTACATAGGTCGACAGCGCTCACTCGCATATCTTCATAAAGGTACGTTTGCTTACCAGTATATCTGGCGTCACATTGTTTTACCTTGAAACCCCAGGAAGCAACTGTATGAAAACTTGTCTGTCTGTGCTGTTCCTCAAGCTTGCTTATGCTGTGGGGCGTTTTGTATGTATGGGGCCCCCGGTACGGGAACTATTTGTGGTGCTTCATAAACTTTCTCCGCGTGTGCCGGGTCATGCCACTTACTTGTATGGAAATTATCGTTGTGCCCCGCTGTGTTTACTCTCTCCCTTCTTTCTTGCATCCGCTCATGTCTGTGTTCTGCCCCGCACTCATTATTGCGATAGAGTGAGAGAGAGACTTGACACAATTTGAGTTGATCAATTTATGAGTTCACCATTAAGAATACACGAACATATCTACTTCGACGGAAGTGTTCTGGTCTTACTCACTTGCTTTAATGGTTTTGGTCACTGATAATTAGTTTAAATAAGTTACCCAAAACGTAGATGGTCGACGTCAAAAAGGCTTGTGTGAGAATGACCTCCCATCGTGCTATCCCCATATAGGACACCATCAGACGGACGGACATCACGCAAATTATACACATGTGCAGTGCTGTCGTATAAGCGTACCTCAAAAAAGATGTAAGCGTGTGCACTCCAACACAAGCATAAAGGTAGCTGCTGCTGCATACTTCTGTGATGTTACCCGCACACTTTCCGTTAATAGAGACAAGCAACATTCTTTAGGCATGACCATTTGTTCGAGTAAGCAGCGGGTGTGGTCACGGACTAGCCAGTGGCAACTAGTGTCGCCCTTGAAGTGTATCCAACGTTGTTGGCTCAAGCTATAAGAACACTACCACAGATTCTGGACAAACAGAAACGACAACGTTAGTTCAAGTACCAATTGTATAAGGATTCCAGGTATTAAGCCGGGTGTCATTTATGGAAATGAGTACTTTCGTGAATTATTTCGCATAGAACTTGGTATGGGGGCAACGTCAGCTGTTGACCCGCCCCCATCCACATCGATTCACGTACCCCCTTCCCCCCCGCCCCCGAAACACACACACACCAGACACACTCACACACACACACACACACCCACACACCACCACCCACAACAACACACACACACACCACACACACACCACACACGCGCACCGCGCGTACGGCGCGACCCACACACACACCCACACACACACACACACACACGTCTATCTTTTTCATTCTTCCTCCCTACCTTCTCACCTTCTCCTCCTCCCCCTCAGAAAACCCCTTTTGGTTCAGCCCTTCCTCCTTTCAGCTTTCGAAGTCGAGCCATCCCCTCTCCAATCTTACCCTCTTTCTCTACACTTCCTTATTGATTGGGTTGGCCCTTGACCTTTACGTGTAGCTGAGCACGTGGGTGGGTGAAACCCTTGTAAAGGATTGCGTTTCAAATTTTGCTGATGGCCTGGCCCAATGACTGACCCACATGAGATGGAACCAAGAATAGTATGATGTTGCCTGTTGTGATGACCAGATGGGCCAGTAAGCCACCCAAGCTCCAGAGAATGCAAGTCATCATCTCCTCTTCATCACTTGCTCTTCCTTAAACTGCCAACTCAATTCCAGAAGATGCAACAAAAACCATCACCTTCTCTTCATTCTTGCCACTTTCTGTCTGCCTGCTCTGCACCACTGATCAGAAAATTCATGAGAAACTGATCTTCTAAATTGGCCAGATTTCCTCAATGAAAATGTTAAAGTGTTGAACGTCATGCCACTGCTCATTGAAGCTGTGCAGATTTCCTCAAAAAGTAAGTTTCCCAAAAGAATATTGGTTTATGCCCCAAAATTTATTTGAGTTCCTAAAAGTTTGAAAGCCACCTCAAAGTATTAGTGACAGGGAACCCAGATGTGAGTTGGAGGGTCTTCTTCAGGAAGCACTCAAGAGGGGTACGTGCCGACCCTGCCTCACCAGGGTGGGGCAGGCCCGTGGTCCGATGATGCGCGCGAGGCGATGCTTGCAGCCAACCAGCCATCACTCTATCTCACATCGCTCTCTTTGAACTCTGCGACATGCCCATGCTGCGCGGCCGTGCTTGATCGGTCCTGCAAGCCTGCCCGGGGTTGACGAGCCTCTCCGGCACCTCGATAGTGAACTCCTGCGAA
>MVGU01001894.1:0-15000 GCA_002005505.1 Botryococcus braunii
CTCAAGCACAAGGGGTTGAGCGCAGAATGCAAGAGCTGTGGAAGCGGGCCAAGGAGTGCCTGGACGCAGCGGTGAGCCGGCAGAAGGCCTACGTCGATGCGCGCAGGTCTCCAATCTCCTTTGAAGTTGGGGAGCATGTGTTGCTCTCAACGAGGTATGCTCGGCCAAAGAGTGTGATTGGGAAGAAACTCTTGCCACGGTGGATGGGGCCTTTTGTGGTGACGGAGAAGGTGAACGAGGTCGCGTATCGGCTGTCGCTCCCTGAAACCCTGAATTGGCATAATGTCTTCCATGTGTCGTTGCTCAATACTTATGTGCAGGGGGGGCGTGTAAAACCTCCCCCCATGCCTGAGATTGTCAATGGCGAACCTCAGTATGAGGTGGAAAAGATTTTAGGGGATCGACTTCGGGGTGCTCAACTGGAGTTCCTTGTCCATTGGAAAGGATACTCACAAGAGCACAATAGCTGGGAGCCAGCTGAAGCCCTTCTCGAGCATTGCGAGGATTTGGTGAATGAATATTGGGGTCAGCCAAGAGCCCATACGCAGAGCAGGGGTAGAAAACCTGTGCGTGCAAAATCCAAACCTCAACGGTAGACAGTGTGTCATGCCTGTCAAACGATGAACACTGTGAGAATGAACGAAATGCGGGTGTCAGATTGCAAGTGTGTAGTTTGTATACCCATACCCACTTGTCCGGCAATTGCGGGGTGCTCTTGTAGCCTGGCGTCCCAACGCGGGGGACGCCCTGCGACGCCCTAGAAAAGCCTTTGCGTTGTCTCGCTCGTGGGCTGGACCGGTCTTGCGAATGTGTGCTGGGGGCATTAACGGAGGTATAGTACCGCCTGAAATCAGGGTCATGCTGGCCGCCTCGCTCCTAGCGCCTGACCCACCATCATTCGGCTTGGCCACTGTGGCTGGAGCAGAGTCTCCAGTTTCTTGGGCATTAATCTGGGTTCTTGTGCATTGGGGGGCTTGTGGCTGTCAATGGCAGGTAGCAAGCAATGCGTTAGCCTTTGGGAAGGCTAGGTCTCATGGCGAGATCGAGCGTACGGGATACGCTGACAACGGTGCGACCGTTGGGTTGGTCTCTGGTGGTCTCCCACCGCCAGAAGGTGCCACTGGAGTTGCCAGGAGGGCAACTGCTTAAGTGGGGAGGGATGTTGTGCTGTGGGTACCAGCGAGATTGTGGGTACCCGATTTGGGAACCACGATCTCGAGGGTGCGATCGATCAGCGAATCCAAGGCTGACGTGGCCATGGCCTAGTCTTGAAGCATCTCTCCAGCTGGCGGACAGCTGGCGTGCATGTCCTGAAACTCAGGAGGGGTTATCGGACTAGTCCAAAGGATCCCGTAAGTAGGATCCTACTGGACGCCTGTCCTAAAGGATCCCAAAGGACGCCAAGGCCGAAGGCCTTGGGACGGCAGGGAGCCGTCTAGCTCACTAATTCCAACTTTAATCTTCGGATTCCGTTCTGTACTGATACCAAACACAACAGCACTGCTGTTGCTGTTAACGTATTTGGGTTTTTGCTTGTCCAGGAGCAAGTGTGTGTCAGAACCAGCCAAGAAAGGGCAGTATCTTGGCTTGATAGTGGACTTAGAGGAACAAGCTTTCCAGGTGCCCCAGGACAAAGCAGAGTTCATTTTGGAGGAAATAGGCAAGGTTAGGACAGCTGGGGGTACCAAGAGGGACATGGCAAGGTTGGCAGGCATGTTAGTGAGTGTGGCCCCTGCAGTACGGCTAGCCCCCTTGTACATCAGGAGGTTGTTTCAAGCCATGGGGGAGCTCCGGGAATGGGGAGAGAGCTTGACAGAGGAGTTAGCAGCGTTAACTGAAGAAGATTTGCTGTATTGGGTGGAGGCTTTAGAAAGGCAGAAGGGCAAGCCATGGAGGCAGGAGGGACCGGTCTTCGTGTGCTATGGGGATGCATCTGCTAGGGGTTATGGGGGGTTCTCAGAAGAGTTGCTGCTGCAACCCATGCAGGAGAGTTTCACAGCAGAGGAACAGGAGTTCATGAGCAAGGGGACACTGTCTTCTTGTCACAGGGAGGTGAAGAATATATGCCTATTGGTCAGGACATGCATTAGAGCCAACACGGACAAGCTGCGGGGGGCGGTGCTGTTGGTATTCTGCGACAATCAGGGTGCAGTGTCTAATGTTAATAGCATGAATGGTAAGACTCACACCCTCAAAGAGCTAAGGCTGATGTTTGAGGCTGCAGCTGAGGTAGGGGTGGAAGTGAGGGCCCAGTGGGTACCAAGGGACACTCCTGAAATCCAGGTGGCTGACCTGCTGTCTAGGTGTGATGATGCAAGTGACTTTGCACTAGATAGGGGTATATATACACAGATATGTAAGACGGGTCTGCCAGAAGGAGGCATATGGGGTTTTCCCACAGGGGATTGCTTTGCAGGAACAGTAGACAAGTTCCACCAAGTGAAAAGATATTTTACAAGGTACCCTGCTGCAGAGGGTATGGGGGCAGACGCGCTGGTCATGCCCTGGAGTCTACTAGACCCCACAGATGGCACACCTCTGCTGTGGGTATTCCCACCCAGAGAGTGCCTCAGGGAGGTAATAGCCAAAGTAGCACAAGAAAGAAAAAACTGCATACTGGTGGTATGCAATAGACCAGCCAAGTGGAAGACTTGGCTGCTCCATTTGCCAGTGAGGGCAGAAACGACGGTTCCCCCCAGGAAGCACATGTTTGTGTTAGGTTCGCGTTTCCCACCTCACATGCTGCAGGATGGAGACTATCAGTGTCACCTGACTTGCAGCTTGATATTGTTTGAGAAGCCCAGAAGGCCAGCCTCTGTCAGAGGGGCCAAGCGTAGAAGGACGGGCACAGACTGAGCACGTCAGGTTAGGCGAACCTTTTTGTTAGGGCGTTTCCCTTTAGGCAGCTTAGGGGGCAAGTGACGGGTTGGATCGATGTAGAGTTTGGTCACGCTGGGCGTTTTGATCTGAGCGAGGCGGCCCAAAGCCTCCAGAGTCTGACCTTGCTGTTCGTGATGCTGGAGGGAGCCTCGCCTGCTCCCATGCAAGGTGGCGTGGTAGGGGATGTTGGCAGCTGTAAAATGGAAGTCGATGTCTTCTTCGAAGGCAGCCACGCTGAGGCTGCGTTCCATGAAATGGTCCTTATTGGAGGACAAGGGGCGGCAAAGAAACTGGGTGATGGGGTGACCCAGTGCGGCAGACTGGACCAGCAAGGCATGGAGACGCTGGATTGGGCAGAGGGGGTCATCTTTGCGAGTGATGATCATCACCTCAGGGTGCAGGTTGTGCTTGATTTCAAGGGCCTTAAATAAGACTACCCCGCCGAGAGGAATCTGCAGGGAGGGGTACAAGCTGGGCCCAGCAGGCGTCCCTGCACCGGCTGACAGAATGTGAGCATGTAGGAAAAAGGGGCATAAAGAGAGAGAGAGGACAAGAGGCAGAGACCCAAGGGGGGATAGGAGGAGTAGCTGACAAAGTGGGGGGGACATACCAGAAGCCAGCCACAGGTCATCCAAGCACCAGGAGACAGCAGTGGCCCCACGTGAGCATGTCTCCCACAAAATTGTCATGGTGAAGGCATCTCGGTGCAGGCGGAGCAAGGGGACGCCGGTGGTGGTGCTGATGCGAGTATCCAAGCGTGCCATGACTTGCTGCAGGTCTGACAAGCTCCAGGGGTGAGCTGACTGGGGATTATAGCCCAAGTGGGCCAGCCAGCGGGTGTAGCCAGTGGCCCATTCTGCCACGTCTAAAGAACGCACAGGATTGCCTGCAACATATAATTTGTACATCACTTACACGTTTACAAAACGGTTACACGTTTAGTCAAACCCATGCACACAGTTTCCATCATGTAGCAAGGCTTCATGCTAGTATTGGGGGACACTGACAGCCTACCTCGACCACGGAGAGGGTCCCAGTTGCCATGGGTGGTGGCATAGCGGTCAAATTCAGTGGCCAGGAAAGACAATAGGCATCGCATGCTAACCGGCGCAGCAAGGTCCAAGCCTTGATGTTTATATCTATCGCAGGTGGTAGCCCACAATGTCATGTAGACTTTGATGTCTTGAGGAGTGCCTTGGAGGGCATGGCGGCCAGTGTCACTCATGAACTCACAGAATTTATCGAAGGCACTGATCTTCTTCTGCATGGTAGCCCCCTTGACTGCTAGCAGCTGGATGGAGTTGGCCCGGGCGAGCCACTGGAAGTACTGGTCAGCAGCTGTAGCACTCAGGGGAGGGCCAGTGTGGCAGGGGATTTGGCGGCCCAGGAGCAAGGTGTCACCCATGCCTAGGAGTCCTGGGGACCCTATGATGGCTGCCAAGGGTGATCCTGCATGCTGCAGGACAGCCAGCTAGTCAGCAGGCTGCCAATTGGGGGAACTGGGAAGGTGGATGGTCTGGTGGAAAATTACTCACCAGCTTAGGGTTCCCAAGCCCTAATACCACCATATAAAGGTCAGTCAACCGGGAGTAAACCCAAATGGTGTAAGCGGATTGGCACGCAAAAGGTTCGTGGGAAATTCCATTGCCACGGGAGGGCTAGTAAACCCCCAGAAGGATTGACTAATGGCGAACAAGCACGTGACTCCAGATCACGAATGGACAATCAAGGATATTTCAGGTGAAACAACGGGGGAACAGGCTAGTTGATATAGAAAACCAAAGGCTAGGATTCAAACAAGCAACTGAGGAAACCATTAGGTGGGTCCCTCCCTCTTGACTGATATACCCGGGGGACGGGTGGCTCTACGCACCTTCATTGGTCCCGCCCGCCCACCCGGATGGTCTGGTGGAAAATTACTCACCAGCTTAGGGTTCCCAAGCCCTAATACCACCATATAAAGGTCAGTCAACCGGGAGTAAACCCAAATGGTGTAAGCGGATTGGCACGCAAAAGGTTCGTGGGAAAAGGCCTGGAGCCACAGACTTGTCCACGTACAATCACCGCAATAAATGTAATGACTTAAAAAAAAAAAAAAAAAAAAAAAAAAAAAAAAAGGTTAGTGTGCATGACCCGGCACACGCAGAGACGAGCTTATGTGAGCACCACCAATACTCCCCGTGGCCCCCATACATACACGAAGTTTCTTTGTCTCCACCCAGCATAACCAAGCCCTTGAAGAAAAACACAGAGACAGACCAATGTGCACAATTAGTTCCTGGTTTCTTGTGGGCGACCCCGTCATCTGTATGGATCCACAGCATCCCCAGCACCCTGTGGATGTACACGGAAACGGAGACGTGGTATAGAAGTGAAAGTGGTGTTCCCTAACAGGGGAATGCTTACACTAGGATATTAGTGAGTACAATGTTATAATAGTGAGAACTGTTATTGTAACATGTCCATGGGGTCTCCACCCTACCTGTGTCTGTAGGTTTGGGTGGGAATTCTGATTGCTGATGTGATCGCTATCTGAACCAGAATCCCGTGTACGTGGATCCAAGTCAATAGTGTGTTTTTGTTTCTTGGCTATACCCTCTTTATGCATTCATGAGAATGTAAGTGTCAGTCACACTAGCTTTTGGCAGCATGTATGAACCACAAAAACCATCATGTCAGACAGGGTCAAACAGGAAAGACGTATGCACTGCAAATATTGTGGACAGAGTTTCGTTTGGTTGACTGTGTAGTGGCAGATCCTCCCCAGGGCGAACCCTAAAGAACCTATATGACTCTCAATCTCGTCCTCCGTAACCGGAGAAAACATACATGCTGCATACGATAGCAAGGAACTGAATAGCATGACAAATAATATGGAAAAGGCACGCTATTCGGAGGTGAACTGTGGCTTCGGTAGACAGGTTGACCACCGCCAACATCCGGCGCAGGCAGGAAAGACAGGTTTCCTTGGTACATTAACCAACACGAGCTACATCAAGTTGAAGGGGTCCACACCTGCACCGGACAGAGCTCCTGGTCAGCGGTCTGCATGGACTGGGATGTCCACGAACCGCGAGCAGTGGGAGTAGAAGTGGGGCTGGCGAGCTGATCCGTGCACGTTCCTTCGGAACGTGCACGTTCCGAAGGGGAGTAAAGGGCGGGGCGAATGTTGATTATTAGCTGCCTAGGGCACGGGGCGTATGTAGGCACGTGGGAAGGGAAAGGAAAGGAAAGAAAAAATTTTAGAGTGGACGGGAGTCAGCGGATCATATGAGAAAGACGCACACGCCGGGAGGGAGTTACATGGGGCGTTCAAGGTGCAAGTGCACCACCAAAGCGGGCTTGGAACGTTCTTCGGAGTACTTGTGATTTCTGTCTTAAAAAGGGGACGATCCTATAGAGCGCCTTATAAAGTCTTCGCAAGATACCATTAGCCGGGGTATCCTGCCTGTCTAAACCGATGGTAGAAGTCCACGGTCGCTTTAAGCCAGCCGTCAGCCGTAGTGCAAATGTTTCTAAACCCGCCACAGCTGGGAAAAGATAACGCCGGCGCCATCTTTTCCCAGCTGTGGCGGTTTAGAAACATTTGCACTACGGCTGACGGCTGGCTTACGGCGACCGTGGACTTCTACCATCGGTTTAGACAGGCAGGATACCCGGCTAACGTTATAGTACGAAGACTTTAGGTGCCTAACTTGAATGTGTCAGCCAGGCACGAATGTGCACTGGGGACCATGTGTATATGGGGTATGGGACTGTATTCAGGACTGTTGCGCTTATCAAAGACCCACGTAATAAAGCTCCTGGTGGGGTAATGCCACCGGATATCCAAATCCATGAAGTGGCCATTACTTTGGTCTGGTAATGAGGTGTCTTGAATAGCCAAGCACAAGGAGTATATCCCTGGGACCGCTTGTACCAAGTCCACCGTACTGAAAAGTCTGGACATTAGTTGTTTGTCCGAATAAATAGTGATAAGAATTATATCACATAAGAACCGACGAAAGAAACGTAAAAAAGCCAGTAACAATGTAGCTTCGTCGACCCGTGGAGGGTTCACCCCCATTCCACTGTACATGGTAGCGGCCCGTGTCAAAAAGCTGAACTCGTTAAAAATAATAATAATAAAAAAAAAACAAATCATATAAATTGACTAGGTCCGGAGAACATGATGCCCCCATTGGAACCAGCACTTATTGTACATATACCGCATCCGCTACCTGGAATAAACAGTGCGAGAGAACCTCGGTGATCATTGCCTTGAGGGTGTCCCGAGTGAAGACATACACTTGCGCTTTGCGGCGTGGGCAATAATATGCCGTCCGCGCGGGAACCTGTTGGGTTTTGTACTTCATTATGTCATGTTAACTAACATGCGTGCGTGCGTGCACGTGCGTGCGTGCGTGCGTGTGTGAAGGTACAATCACATGTAATAATTAGCTGTAAGTTAACCAAGCAGTTAACTCAAGGTAAAGACATCTTGACAATGGCTATGAACGATCAATCTATGAGTATTAATGCATTGAGAGATATTTATTCTATGGCTGTAAATACCTTCCAGCCTTTAGTGGCTGGAAGACATGCATCTAGAGTTAATAAATGTGTTACTGTAGGATAAGGGTCCAAATTCTGTGGATAGGAACCCTGAGCATGTCCTAATGTTCGTGAAAAAGGCCAGTAGCAGTGCTGGACAGCGCGTTTCCCACGCGCTGATCTGAGTACAGATAGCCAGAGAACCCGGACCACCAGGCAGTCATTCGATCTCTTTGGCTTGTTAAGCCGACTCCTGAATGGACTCATGTGAATTGCTTTCTTTCTCTCTCACTTGTTGTGAGAAACTTCTGTGGAAGCAATTGCTATACGTGGTAAGTCGGGGCTCTGCCGGTCATGTTTTTGATCACGGCCATAAGTGCCGTTTTGATGATCAGAGACTAATATGGGTATGTGAATGTTGCAGAATTGTTCATCAGTTTGACGCTGTCGACTATGTATGTCTTGGTCAAACTGATTAAGTACATGGTAAGTCAGCTATGTGACGGCTGAGGGGTGCTTATAGATAAGGTTCATCATATGCAATGAACTAAAGGTGTTAGTGTGTTCACAGGATGATATACTTGTGAGTATAGTCATCATTTATGACTATTATAACACCTTTGGATCTTTGCAGGTAAGACTATTTAGTGTGTGTGTTCGTTCGACAGTAGTTTGTAAGTCATTCGATCTCTTTGGCTTGTTAAGCCGACTCCTGAATGGACTCATGTGAATTGCTTTCTTTCTCTCTCACTTGTTGTGAGAAACTTCTGTGGAAGCAATTGCTATACGTGAATTGTTCATCAGTTTGACGCTGTCGACTATGTATGTCTTGGTCAAACTGATTAAGTACATGGATGATATACTTGTGAGTATAGTCATCATTTATGACTATTATAACACCTTTGGATCTTTGCAGATCACAATGGTACTGGGCCCACATCCATGGGGTCTCGACGCTTAGAGGCGCAGCGAGCGAACGCCACCCTCTTTGACGTTGAACATCTCCGCAGAGGATGCTTCTACTGTGACGCGTGCGAAAAGTATTTTGTTGGGAAAGTCCCGTTAGTGCAAGTTGCATCGGCCATCGATCCTGTTATCTATTTGAACGATATTGTGACATTGGACTTTCCTGGAAAGAAACACAAACAAACGTACGCATTGGAAGTGAAGTAAAGTATCCCTATCGACCGTTTAGGGAGCCGTTGGTTGACTAAGCTTGAAAGTTCTGGGAATTGAATTTTGTACAGCACAGGTATTGGGTTGGTTCACTGCATAAAGAAGTTGAAGAGCTGTCAAACTCTGGCATTGAACGTCCCTTGAATACATCGCTGTATCGCTTGTTAATTGTAATTGAGATCCGTAAGTCATTAGCTGCTGAATTTGATCACAGATTGCCTTCATGAGTGGGTCAGCTGGTGCATCTGCTCCTGGTGGAGCAACTGGTACAGGTGTTACTGCAGCTGTTGTATCAGGCAGCACAGGAGACCCACTAAACCCAGTCTATAACACACAGAAGTTGGCCCAATCACTTGATGTGTTATGCATAAATGGTTTCAGATGGATGAAGGATGTAGAGAATGTTGCTAGTAGCAAGAAAATCAAGGTGTGTTTGGATGAGGAACATCCTGACACACCAGGTGATGCTTTGGCTAAGAGCCTAGTTACTGAAAAAATTCCAGATGAGTGGGTTGATGCAGCTCTGGACAAGCCTACAGCCAAGGAGGCGTATGACTGGCTGAAAGGCAAGTTCACAGGCGGAAAGAACCAGAAGCTCATGTCAAAATGGGCCTTTCTGCTTGACTCGGGTAAAATTGAGGATGCCCAGACTTACATGGCATTTGTGGCCATGAAGTACAAGCTGGCTAGAGGTTTGAGGGCTAACAAACACCCTGTTGATGAGGAGCGCCTTGCCATGGGTATAGTTAGCTGTCTTCCCAAGGCCTTTACCCACAGTCAGTCCCATTTGTATGATTCATGTGTGGGGAAAGATGAGGATGAGGTTGTATCTCGTATCAGTGCATGTGCCAAGTTTCTGGGCATTGATCAGGAGAAAGCTCCCTCTGCTTCTGCAAATCTTGTTCCCTCTGGTCCCCCTAGACCAAAGAATGCACCTGGGTTTGATGGCAATAGACCCAGGGGCATGCCCCATGACGTGCCTACCAACTTTCATGGGTGCTGGTTCTGCTTAGAGGAGGGTCACTGTAACGACCGGGATTCGTACCCGGGACTGCGAGGTCCCTCGGAGGAATCCTACCAACTAGGCCGGGTGTGCCACGTGCCTAAAAGGTACGATCGGTGTTTATCGGCATTGCTCAGCGGTTAAGTAGGGCTCCGACTATCGGACATCGCCCGATAGTCGTTACATTTCTCCCCCTCTTAGACCACAATCGTCCTCGATTGTGCCTGGGAACGGAGAATTGGTGGATGGTCCACGTGCCCATACACGTGGGTGGTGGTTGGTGAGTGAGCCCATGGATAAGGACTGTCCGTTACGGAGGGTCCGTTGGAAGATTGCGTCCGGATGTTACGGCCTGGAATCCCATCCCCCTTGTGGGCAGGCGCGTCGCACCGCGTGATCGCAACGCGAGAGGAAAATGGGTTTCCTGCTCGCCGATACCAAATGTAACGACCGGGATTCGTACCCGGGACTGCGAGGTCCCTCGGAGGAATCCTACCAACTAGGCCGGGTGTGCCACGTGCCTAAAAGGTACGATCGGTGTTTATCGGCATTGCTCAGCGGTTAAGTAGGGCTCCGACTATCGGACATCGCCCGATAGTCGTTACAGTCACATCAGGCTGAATTGTCAGAAGTACAAAGATGATTGCGCCAGAAGGGCTGCAATCCTGGCTGGCAGAGGGCGACCTCAAAATCCTGTAGGAGGAATGGCAACTACATACTCCTCTGACTCAGACTAGAGAGAGCTACCCACGCTCTCCGGCAACGGCTACAGAGCGATTAGAGATTGTCCACATGGATATTGTGGGTGAACTGCCTGTACCGGGTGCTGAAGGAGAGAGATACATGCTCACCATGCTGGATGATTTCCCAAAGGCGGGTGTTGCAAGGGCATTGGTCCTGAAGTCTCAGGTGGGTGATGCTGTTAGAGCAATTCTCCTGTACTTAGAAAATCAGACTGGCCATACTGTAAAAGTTGTCAGGACTGATAGAGGGACTGAGTTTGTAAACTCAGATTTGCGTGAGTTCTTTCAGTCAAAGGGGATAAGACACGAGACGTCTGCCCCTTATACCCCGCAACAAAATGGCCGGGCCGAACGCTTTAACCGTTCCTTGAAAGAGAAGGTTAGAATGTTGCTGCTACAGGCTAAGGCTCCACAAAGCTTGTGGACCGAAGCGCTGCCTACTGCTGTTAGGTTACTAAACCTCAGGGCAATTAAGGGGAAGACTGCTACCCCTTATGAGCTATTATTTGGCAGGAAGCCTGCTGTTCATTACTTGAGGGTATTTGGCTGTCTGGCATACATCAAAACGCCTGACAAGGATCTGTCTGCCTTTTCTCCTAGATCAGAGGCAGGAATGTTTGTCGGGTACGAACCAGCATCTAAGGCATATAGAGTGCTGGTTGGGGATAAGATCAAGGTGTCAAAAAATGTGAAATTTTTTGAAGACAAATTGGGTATCCACACTCTCTCTACAGATACCCAACTGCCCCCTGATTTCCCACGTGATGTAAACTGTGATCAGGTGCCAAGCTCTGCAGACGAAGAGGACTGGGATTTTGTCCCAGTTGACATTGCTGAGGCAGTGGACATGAACAGGGAAGCTGGAAGGGGAGAAGACCAAATCCTACCAGCTAACGTAGAAGTGTTGCAGAGACTCAATGAAGTACTAAGGCAACAAGCTCCGGCGGAAGAGAGTGGGAACAGGGATACACATGGTCCAGGCGTCTCAGGGGAAGAGTCAATGGGCCCTGGGGATGAGCAGGAACAGCCAGGAGATGGTGAAAATGATCCCGGTAGTGACTCGGATCAGGACCGCTCATCACAGGAGTCTGACAGTGGGGATGAGGCGCAGGTTAGGGTAAGAGGTGGGATGAGTAGGTATGATCTTAGAGAGACACTTGCTCAACCTGATAAGTATATACCTGGATCTTACTTTGTCAAAGACGATGCGATAGCAGGAGCAACAAGGGTCACATCACCTAACCAAAATGGTGCAAAGGAGAAGGAGGTCCTGTCCTCTAGGAATGTAAAAATCCCTAACGATTGGTTTGAGGCGAGGAATTCACCTCAATGGGTATACTGGAAGGAGGCTATGAATGAGGAAATGGACTCAATTGAGTCTCATGAGACATTTGAATACTGTCACAAGCCTTCCCATGCCAAGGTGATCCCACTGAAGTGGGTTTATGCAATTAAAACTGATGGTTTTGGGGATGTAATCAGGTTCAAGGCGAGGCTTGTGGCACAAGGATGCAAACAAAGACCAGGGGTGGATTATTTTGAGACTTTTGCTCCTGTCAGTACACACTCGTCCAGGCGTGTGCTTCTGAATCTGGCAAACGCTAAGGGATGGAAGGTACATCAGGTAGATATTAAAACTGCCTTTCTTAATGGGTCCTTAGAGGAGGAAGTTTATGTAACTCAACCCCCCTGTTTCTCTAATGGTGATTCGAGTAGAGTATGTAAGCTTCTGAAATCATTGTATGGCCTGAAGCAGGCCCCACGCGCGTGGCATAAGCGCCTTGTTGAAGAGCTTAGCAAGTTTGGCTTTACTGCCTGCAAAAGCGATTCATCACTGTTTGTCAACAAGGAATCCTATGAGTCACATGTTTACTTGCTGACTTATGTTGATGACTTGTTGATTGTATGCAAGGAAGGGGAAACCATTGAGCAAGTCAAATCTAAGCTCACTTGTAGTTTCTCTATTCATGATCTTGGTGAGATTAAATCATTTCTGGGATGTGAAATCACCAAAGATGAGACCACTGGGAGCCTCAAGATGACTAACGTATTAAAAATTGAGAGGCTGGTGGAGGAGTATGGACTTCCTGCACAAGGCAGGGATGTTGATACTCCAATGGCGCATGGGTTTGTCACTTCACAAAATCCAGAGCCACCCTTGGGGGCTGGTGGTGAGCAGGTAGGAGCAGGCACACCATTGCCAGAGGGTCACAGGTATCTGGAGCTCGTGGGATCACTACAATACCTAGCTACCACAACTAGGCCTGACATAGCTCAGGCTGTGGGGGTTTTGAGTCGGTTCAGGGGGCAACCTACGACAGCGCATTGGAATGGTGCTATAAGAGTACTGAGGTACTTAAATTGCACTAAGGAAATGGGCATAACGTACACTAACTCTGGTGACAATGAGTTGGTGGGATACGTGGATGCAGATTTTGCTGGTGACGTCCATCCAAGTCGACTTGGATGGAAGAAAATCAACCACAGGGTTTGTTCTTCTTCTAAACGGGTCAGCAGTGTCTTGGTGCAGCAAGAAGCAATCTTCAGTGTCTACATCTACTGTGGAAGCTGAATTTGTTGCGACTGCTGCGGCAGTAAAGGAGGTAATGTGGATGGGTGGTATGCTGGAAGAGCTTGGAGTCACAGTGAAGACTGTCAAGCTATTCTGTGACAATCAAGGGGCTATACAGCACTTGAAAAATCACATAGTGTCAAAGTTCACTAAGCATATCAGCATCAGCTATCATTATGCACGTGAGAAAGTGGCTTGGGGGCAGATTGACCCTGTCTATGTTGCTACATCTGAAAATGTAGCAGATATGTTTACCAAACCACTGGCATCTGCTGCATTTGAGAAGCATAGGGCTAAATTGGGTGTGTCAGGACCTGCTTTTAATTAACTGACATGTGAAGCAAGGGGAAGATTGTTGGGTTTTGTACTTCATTATGTCATGTTAACTAACATGCGTGCGTGCGTGCACGTGCGTGCGTGCACGTGCGTGCGTGCGTGCGTGCGTGTGTGAAGGTACAATCACATGTAATAATTAGCTGTAAGTTAACCAAGCAGTTAACTCAAGGTAAAGACATCTTGACAATGGCTATGAACGATCAATCTATGAGTATTAATGCATTGAGAGATATTTATTCTATGGCTGTAAATACCTTCCAGCCTTTAGTGGCTGGAAGACATGCATCTAGAGTTAATAAATGTGTTACTGTAGGATAAGGGTCCGAATTCTGTGGATAGGAACCCTGAGCATGTCCTAATGTTCGTGAAAAAGGCCAGTAGCAGTGCTGGACAGCGCGTTTCCCACGCGCTGATCTGAGTACAGATAGCCAGAGAACCCGGACCACCAGGCAGTCATTCGATCTCTTTGGCTTGTTAAGCCGACTCCTGAATGGACTCATGTGAATTGCTTTCTTTCTCTCTCACTTGTTGTGAGAAACTTCTGTGGAAGCAATTGCTATACGTGGTAAGTCGGGGCTCTGCCGGTCATGTTTTTGATCACGGCCATAAGTGCCGTTTTGATGATCAGAGACTAATATGGGTATGTGAATGTTGCAGAATTGTTCATCAGTTTGACGCTGTCGACTATGTATGTCTTGGTCAAACTGATTAAGTACATGGTAAGTCAGCTATGTGACGGCTGAGGGGTGCTTATAGATAAGGTTCATCATATGCAATGAACTAAAGGTGTTAGTGTGTTCACAGGATGATATACTTGTGAGTATAGTCATCATTTATGACTATTATAACACCTTTGGATCTTTGCAGGTAAGACTATTTAGTGTGTGTGTTCGTTCGACAGTAGTTTGTAAGTCATTCGATCTCTTTGGCTTGTTAAGCCGACTCCTGAATGGACTCATGTGAATTGCTTTCTTTCTCTCTCACTTGTTGTGAGAAACTTCTGTGGAAGCAATTGCTATACGTGAATTGTTCATCAGTTTGACGCTGTCGACTATGTATGTCTTGGTCAAACTGATTAAGTACATGGATGATATACTTGTGAGTATAGTCATCATTTATGACTATTATAACACCTTTGGATCTTTGCAGATCACAGAACCTGATCGTCACGGAGCCACTCGTGAGAATCGGGGGTTGTAAGTAAGTGTTGCCGAGCTACCCGGTGTCGGGGACCGCGCAAAAGCGGTTGTTTTAGGTGGTCAAAGACGATGTCAATTATCCAATGGATAGTTTGGATAAGATTTTGGTGTGGGATATGAGTGTACGAACGTGTCACATCCACTGTAACCACTTGGGGGCGGTCTGCCCTGATGACTTCACAAGCAGGTGCATATCGGCTGGCCAGCGGCTATTGCATGTGAGACGTGGATGTGGGTGATCACGGCATTACTGTTAATGGCAATATTGCACAAGTGCAAGTCTGTTTTTGGACTCAGGGACCCGGCGAAGTCACCAAGTTTTTGTATGACATGTTCACAACATGCCCATGTGCGACAATCATTCGTGAGCTCGAGGGAAAGATCTCTCTGAACGCACGTTTCCCTTCGTATAAGGCCTGGAGCCACAGACTTGTCCACGGACAATCACCGCAATAAATGTAACAACTTCACAAGCAGGTTCATATCGGCTGGCCAGCGGCCATTGCATGTGAGACGTGGATGTGGGTGATCACGGCTGAGAAAATATTATTTCTACAG
>MVGU01001894.1:20000-23674 GCA_002005505.1 Botryococcus braunii
AGTTCATCAGTAACTCAGCAAGGTCTCTTTGTGATGTTTGTACAGTGAAACTATCTTACCGCCACCACGGTGGACGTCAACATAAGTCTCAATGAGGTCAAACATTCAGTGCGCTCTCGTCATGCACTCTCATCAATGCACACAGCAGTAATATCTAACTGGTCTGAATGTTTGAGCACAATCATATCTGGAACGGCTTTGAGAATCCTAAACACACCTGCAGTGATGGCACGACGGCAGCGTCACTTCGTAGCCTGTGGGAAAAACCGTCCACGCTACAACGTTTCCAGGAACAGCACACAGCACTCTCCAACAGTAGAGGTTGGTCAAGGATACCAACATGCTTCGGACAAGTACCGAGCCGTTCCTGGGCTGCCCAGGGATGGCTCGGACTGCAGGGATCCTAAAGTACTACCATACGTAATGTCTATTGAGAACGCATATCGTACAAGTCACGTGTTATGTCATTGAGGTACGAGTATGATCTATACCGTTCATAAAGGGCTATAACGGCTATAGTTTACACTGCTGTTGATGGCATGTGACAGGGGATGTCACTAAGTACAGTATTGACCAATTCATTCAACACTTCCCCTTGACAGCACCCTGTCACCTATGTCATCTTCACAAGTCCAAACCCTCGCCTGTGCATCTGGAAGGCAGGGCGAGCGAGAGGCTTTGTCAGCATGTCTGCCTTGTTCCTTGCAGACTCCACATAGCAGAGTGTAACCTGCCCCTTTGCAATAGCTTCACGTGCAAAGTGGAAGCACACTGCAATGTGCTTAGTATACTTGCTATACAGTGGGTTTTTCAGGTTAGCAATGCACCCCTGATTGTCACAGTATAGCTTCACTGACCAAGGAGGAGTTCCGATTTCCTCCATGAACCCACGCAGCCAGTTAAGCTCCTTAATAGCCAGACTGGTTGCCATGAATTCTGCCTCCACAGTGGAGGTAGCAACTGAGTGTTGCTTCTTACTACCCCAGACCACAGCACTGCCAAACACTGATAGCACATATCCCGAGGTAGAATGCCTGCTGTCAATATCGCCAGCATAATCTGCATCAACATGACCTTCTAACACAGGCCCTTTCCCTCCCAGCACTAAGACACACTCTCGAGTAGACTGAAGATACCTCAATACCCTCAAGCCCTCATTCATGTGGGCAGTGGTGGGAGCGTTCCGGTAACGGGACAGAACACCCACAGCCTGAGCTATATCAGGTCGAGTTGTATTAGCAATATACAACAGAGACCCAACAAGCTCACAATATCTATGCCCGGGAGGCAGTGGAGTCCCAGACCCAAAGCTGGTCTCACCCACTGTAACCTGCGGCATCCCAGACATCACAAAGTCTTTACTCATGGGAGTATCGACTGTACGTGACTCAGCACTCACCCCAAACTTCTCACACAGTGCATCAATCTTAGGCACGCAGCTCAGTGATAAGCACCGGTTCTCTCTATCTCTCAGGATCTGGCAGCCCAAGAAGTCCTTGACTTCACCAAGGTCATGAATCTTGAAGCTTGCCAACAGCTCCTTTTTCACCCATTCTATCTCTTCCGCACCCATTGCCACAATCAAAAGATCATCAACATACACAAGCATGTATGACAGCTCCCCATCCTCGTGTCTCTTTATGTAAACTCCCGCATCGCTCTTACACACTTCATATCCCATACTCAGCAGCTTCTCATTCAGGGTCTTGTGCCAAGCCCTGGGAGCCTGCTTCAGGCCATAAAGGGCCTTACGCAGTCTGCACACAATGTTGGGGTTGCCATTATCAAATCCAGGAGGCTGTGTCACATACACCTCCTCCTCTAATTCACCATTCAAAAAGGCGGTCTTTATATCCACCTGGTGAATTTCCATGTTCTTTGCTGCAGCAGTTGCTAGCAAAGTCCTCCTGGACCCATAGCTACTGGTAGGTGCAAAGACCTCATCTACATCAACTCCAGGAATCTGTCTACAGCCCTGGGCTACAAGCCGAGCCTTAAATCTCAACACGTTCCCATGTGCATCAGTCTTCACAGAGAAGATCCAATGCACAGGGATCACCTTGTGTCCCCTGGGTCTCTCAACGTACTCCATCACCTCGTGCGCATCAAGAGAATCTTGCTCCTCTTGCATTGCCTGGCGCCAGAATTCCCACTGAGGGGATCTTTGCGCCTCCCTGAGGTTTCCAGGGATTGGCACCTTGGACCACCTCACCCCAGGTATCTTACCCTTTACAGGATTCAGATTGTGATCATGCACAACATGGCTATCCTCTCTAGGCTCACACGCACGTGCTTCCACTACTCTTTCGCTCGAGGTTACTGCGTTACACACCTCTCTGACTCTCTCCCACTCTGGAGGTGTCTGCAGCTTTCTCTCCTTGGAGGATTCACATGCTGCTCCACTCAATCTGGGTCTTACATCACTCGTCATGTCCCAAACGCACTCATCACTCAAAGGCGCAGCATAATCTGGCACTGTGCGACACCCTGCAGTGGTGTCTCTCTCATCCACGCTTGTACTCTCACAACACACCTGTGACTCCCCAGTGTGTCCCTCACAAGCACGCAGAGCCTGGCCATCTGAAGACTCCCTTTGTCCATCAAGTGTCTGATTGGAAATCTCCAAACTGACCTCTCTTGCCTCACTCTCAGCGCTTACATGATCAGACATGCCCTCCAGCCTGGCCAAGTCCTGTCCATTAGGCTGAGCTTCCGTTGCTTCCCCTGGGCAAATGGCCTCTGACATTCTCCTATTCTCTCCATCACTCACATCTCCATCATGTTCCACAGTGACCTCAGCTGCAGTCTCACGTGCTGCTACTCTCTGATCATACCGTTGCTGCCGGGTCAGCCCGTCTTGCCCTCGGACACCCATGGCCCCAACTTCCATTCGAACACATTCTTGCACATTATTCAAACGTTGCATGTGTGACTTGGTCTCCTCGCCTCCTCGCGCCAGGTTCTCCATGTGTCCGAGTACGGACCAGCTGTGGCCGGACTGCGTATGGCTCAGCTCCGAGGAAGTGGGCTCCCCGTCCACGTTGACACTTGTAGTCTCAGAATTCTCACAGGGGTTGATTGCACATGGGGTAGTTGCACAGGGGGTGGTTGCACAGGGGGAGTCAGGTCCGGACTGCTGCACGTTGACCTCTCGGTTGCAGAGAGGCTCAGGATCATCTGAGTCCCAAAAAGACAACTGACCCAAGGACTGCTGGCCCTCCTGTTGTACAAAAGGCAAGGCAAAGGGCTGCTGGACTGCATTTGGACTCACAGGAGACATGGTGCTAAGCCCCACTCTGTCTGCGCCCCTTAAGTGCTCCAGAAAGGTAACATCTCTGCTTTCTTTCCAAATCCCGTTTCCCATATAAATTCTATATGCCTTTGACACACTGGAATACCCTGTGAAGAGACAGGGGAGGTCTTAGACTCAAACACTCCCCTTTGGTGATCAGGTATGTGCACATGTGCTAGACAGCCAAAAGTCCTGAGCAGGGATACATCGGGCTTTACCCCATGGAAGGCTTCATAAGGCGTCTTGTCACGTCCAGTCACAGGTCCCATATTGTACAGGATGCAGGCTGTCTCCACTGCTTCCTTCCAGAGTGATGTTTGGCAGCTGCATGCAACATGAGTGTTCTGGCCTTCTCCTTGATTTTCGGTTTCCGTTAGCCTTG
>MVGU01001895.1:0-2500 GCA_002005505.1 Botryococcus braunii
AAACTTCTCCGAGATGTTTTTATAAGTGCTTCCCATCCTCTTCACAACCTCTCAAACGTCCTTTTAATCTCTTGTAATGATCTAAGTTGGATCTAATGTCAGTCTGAGATATAGTTACCACAGACGAATTAGGTTGAAGACACTTCATTTATGCTGATTTCATTTCGACTTAGGTTTTCTTGTCCCTTTTCTGGCCCTTGTCTATCCGGCTGTTTTCAGTGTTGGCCCGTCTGCCATGGGGCTTTCTGCCCCTTCTTCCGTGGTAGTGTTCACCACTCGTTACTTTGGGTTTGTGCTGATTCGATTGGTCATTTTCTTAGCCTACTCGTTTGTGTCTGTTTTTCGGGTGTGTGCTTTCGTGTTTCGTTTCCCATCTTCATCAGCCCTTTCAGCTCGGTTGATGTATTATAAATTCATTATAATGATATTATTGAGTGTTGGGAAACTAATTATTTCCCAACACTTCTGGTTAAGTGTTGGGAACTTCTTAAACGTCAAGAGGGCTTCCTCATCTTATTCCCTACGTGACAACTTTAACAAGGATTGTGATTTGTTTGGGAAAGTATGCATATGTGGCCTTTCTGGAAGTTTCTCAACCTTATATAAAGTCTTAAACTGTAGGTTAGCCGGCTCATGAAAGTCGAGTTCATGAAGTAGATGAAATGTTTTGTAACAGTATCGGAATGGGTATGGTTTGGGAGGATGAGGAGGGTATGGGGGTGTGTGTGTGTGTGTGTGTGTTGTGTGTGTGTGGTGTGTGTGTGTGTGTGTGTGTGTGTGTGGTGTGTGTGTGTGTTGGTGTGGCGTGAGAGATTGAGAATGAGAGTGATCACGAGAGAGAGAGAGAGAAACAGACAGAGATAGGGAAAGCGTGCGTGCGCGGGTGCGGATACGTGGGGGCTGGCGTGTGGGAGTGCGTGAGTCTGTGTGTGTGTGTGTGTGTGTGTGTATGTGTGTGTGTGTGTGTGTGTGTGTGTGTGTGTGTGTGTGTGCGCGTGTGTGTGTGTGTGTGTGTGTGTGCGTGTGTTTGTGCGTGTGTGTGTTTGTGCGTGTGTGTGTGTGTGTGTGTGCGTGCCACGTGTGTGTGTGTGTGTGTGCGTGCCTGCGTGCGTGCGCGCGCGCGTGTGTGTGTATGTGTGTGTGTGTGTGTGTGGTGTGTGTGTGGTGTGTATGTGGTGTGTTGTGTGTGCGTGTGTGTGGTGTGTGGTGTGCGTGTGTTTGTGCGTGTGCGTGTGTGTGTGTGTGTGTGTGTGTGTGTGTGTGTGCGTGCCCACGTGTGCGTGTGTGCGTGCCTGCGTGCGTGCGTGCGCGCGCGCGTGTGTGTATGTGTGTGTGTGTGTGTGTGTGTGTGTGTGTGTGTGTGTGTGTGTGTGTGTGTCTGTGGGTGTGTGTGGGGGGGGGGGGCTGACAGTTCTTGATACAACGTCACCTTTCAGCTCTAAAGCGCAAAATGTCATGCCTGATTCAAACGAGTCACTTTTTCCTGAGCAGTCTACATGTATACCTACACGGCAGCCATACCCGAAAGCTCACTCTGATTGACGCTACGTAGCAGGGTATACCCTAAATACTACAAAACATGTTTGCAAAAAGCCCATACTGGCAGTTGCACAAGCAATGTACATTTCAAAGTCTTCAGGGCCACTGAAACTTAGGGCACGGCCACACATATGTAGGGGCATGCATGCCCCTTCAGGGACTGTACACCCCCCCCCCTCTCACATTGTCTCCCACTCGATCCAGCCTTTCCACCCAGCCAGTAAACCCCTTATAAATAAAAACAAAAGTGAAGATTTGCACACAAAATAAACTAAAATGACTGTGGCAAAGCTGCCAGGCAAACCAGAAAATTTGGTTTGGGGGCCGTCAAGAAAGCCTGGGCAAGCACACAGAGATCCCATACAGACGTTCCCTTTGAAACATGCATGCGGTCTCACAGATACCATTGAAATTTGTGTTTAAAAATCTCTGCACACTCCTGAACGAGCTTGCTGTCATTTTCAACACTCATGCAGCTATAACCACAAACCCAAAAGGCGACGGATACGAGCTGGATCAACCGACATCGCAGACGGCCAAACAATCTGTAGTCACTGCAAGGAGCGAAGGTCCCCAGAGCACCAGTCCAGCTGGCAGCATTATATGCTCAAAAGGCTCCAAGGCCTTGACACAGAGGGGAAAGTGAAAATTTTATATTGCTTGTTGACATAGCTGTGAAAGTTGGAGGGAGATGGGTTGCAACGGAATGGTCTCGCATGGGACTAGATCCTTCTTGCGGACCAGGGAGGAAGCTCTTGCGCTCCACCCACTCTCTTCCAAACTTCCTTCCCTGCTCAACCCATGGAGTAATTAATGCTAATGTGTCTTCACATGGAATATCTGACGACCATCAATGTGGAGACTTAATGTCCTAGGTGCATACAACAATCCAACTGCCCAGCATCGCTTCCTGTCCGTAGCCACTACCCTCATCGAATGCTACTTAATATAAGTTTATATC
>MVGU01001895.1:12500-15000 GCA_002005505.1 Botryococcus braunii
TGGAAAAGCATGAGCTCTTTCTATCCCCACACCTGCCCCTGCCTCACGTACGGCTCCACCTCTGTCAATTACACGTTTCCACGTTGGCTTGATTCGTACTTGCTGCGTTCTTCGTATTCAGTGGCTTGATCAGTCCGCTACAGCGAGTCTCCGGGCCCAGAGTTTGATACACACCTCACTCTTAACATTTTGAACGTTTGAATTTTAACACTCATACAATGCCCTCAAGCGTATGAGTCATACGCTGGAGGGCTCCCAATAATGGGTCCATGTGCCCATGGCTCCCAATAATAGGCCATGTGCCCATGGCCAGCAGCTCATGCTGTTGCGGCTGTGAGCCTATCTAGGCCCAGTAGCTCATGCTGTTGCGGGTGCGAGTCTGCTTACAGGTTGAGAGAAATGCGCTTCCTCTGAAATTTAGAGGGAGACACATTTCTCTCAACCTGCGTTATTACGTAAACAGGCTCACACCTGAACCAGCATCAGCTACTGAGCCTAGTAGAATCTAAACTGCCATGAGAACGATAGCAATTACATGAAGCATCGCTCCAGAGACGATGGAAGTGCTTCGAATTCCAAAGGAAGCGTTCAATCTGCGCCATAACGTAAGAACAGCATTCCAGCGGGTAATCACGGGGCCTGCAACACGTGCACAAATTGCGGTACCAGAGTGATTATCATGACTAGTAGCGTTGATCACCTCATGAGTAATGTCTTGCCAGAAATCACTCATGAGTTGATCAACGCTACTAGCAATTGCAGTTTGAAGATGCTTCCCCGCCCCCCCCCCCTCTCCCTGGAGTTTCTCGAGAGCAGGAGCACATGTGCCCTGTACAGCTAGTGCGGTTGACTTCAACATCGATGATACCATTACGAAGAGATGCATGCAGTCCCTGCATGCATATACCCTAGGGCATATGCATGCTGCGCAGAATGCCCTTTAGACCTTTCCGAGAATTTAAACTGCTAGATATCGAACAGTTTCGATACGCTGTAGACGCTCTGCATTTGAAGGTGTCATGTGAAAGCAAGCTTAGATAAAAAAACTGCTAGACCTAGGCCTAGCAAGAAGCCTATTTCTCTGCCACAGTTCCTATATAGATATATCCCAAGTGGCTGGCCATCATAGTCTCCGAGGGAAGCTTGCAAGCTTCCACTTGGATCAAAACAAGCCCCTGCTAGTGCATAACACAGAGTGCATTAATTAAGAGTTTGCTTGTTTATAAATTAAGAGTTTGCTTGTGCATTACTTAAGAGTTTGCTTGTGTGACAGCCCACTCTGTTGGGAATCCAACAAATAAGGCAACAGGACTGTCTTAACTTAGAGGAGCCAAGGACAACATGTACATGACCCTCGCCATGGTCCGTGTCTGACATCGCATAGCATCACGACCAGTGAACGTAAATTAATTATCATACTCTTGGACTCTCTACATGAAGGACCGCTGGACCTCTACAACAGACATCGATGCCACCGAAAAACACGTCCTTGCATCCCCGAGATTTACGTGTTTATATGGACATGCCTAAATACATGTTCATCCAACATATATGGGTATATACACATGTGCTGAGCCCCAGCACCGCATGCATGCCAATTCCCAAACACCGTCATTCGGTGAGAATACATAATCTCAGTCATGCAAAACTCTTTACCCCAACCTGTGCATGCGGCCGGCCCAGAAAATATAGAAGACTCTGAGACAACCCTTTGCATGCCTTCCAATGCGAGCAAAAGAAAATATCATTTTTCTCGTACAAAAAAGACTTACATCCTACACAGGATGAAGAAAGGGCTGAATAGGAGGCTCTCACTGGTTGCAGTAGCGGAAGTGCTTCTACCAAATACTATATATAGGGCACCACGGGGGCCGGGGGGGGGGGGTGGGGGGGGAGCAAAAAGCAAACGATTATTCTTCTGTTTTAAACCAAAAAGGCCAGCAAACAAATAAACAAACAAGAAAATGAAACGAAAGTAAGAAAAAACTAGGGAACATATGCATTGAGCACCGGGAAAAGATATGCACATGCATATGGCACTGGACAAATGTATGCACATGCACATGGCATGGGAAACATGGAACAAAACCCCGAGGCCCAACCCTGAGACCTGGCCTGTTCTGCGGAGGCAGCGCTTCAGCGCCATGCTTAGCTGTTTGCCATGTGGAAAAGCATTGCATGTAAGGAGCACTAGTGCGGCCCGCCCACAGACTCAGGAGACCAATGCGGAGAGCCCGGCTGTCCAATACAAGTATGAACAGATATAATTGCACCGGTATGAACAGATATAATTTGCACCGGTATGAACAGATATAATTCACACCGGTCCCTGTGCGAATTGCCCGGGTACCCCACAAGTGAAAGAAAGAAACCTGGAAGGCCACACCCTCCAGCGCTAACAAACCAGCAGAGCGTGCACCAGCGTCCTGTACTTGACAACGCTTAAGTGGGTTGGATAGCCTGCGCAGGCCTGCATGTCGAGGCCCTGGGGCATAAAAAT
>MVGU01001895.1:20000-23480 GCA_002005505.1 Botryococcus braunii
GGAAGGGACGGAGAGAAAAGGCAAGAAGGGAAGGGAAGGGAAGGAACGGGGAGAAAGGGAAAATAGGGAAGGAAGAGAAGGGAAGGGAAGGGAAGGGAAGGGGAGAAGGGACCAGGAGACAAGAAGCAACCTGCGGTCAGAGGAGGTATGGGTGTCAACTAAGCTGGCAGAGGGGCTGGGTCTATCCAAGTGCTGCACCTCTTCGGCCTCCATGTCGGCATCTGTTGTTCCGTCAGCCAGGCCAGCCACCTGCCCATCCCCTCCCCAGATTACCAAAATGGGTTCATGCTTTTTCGGAGGTTGGGAAGGCAGCCAGCACTGGGCCCGGAAAGGCAGCCGGCAATGGGCCCGGAAAGGCAGCCGGCACTCGGATCGGGCAAGTGCCCAACCCCTCCTACTTGCAAATGTGGAAGGGTTACGCTTTGAAGGGTTGAAAGGCCAATGACCTCTTGCAAGGGTCCAGCCCAGCCACTCCACATGTGCGAGTATGCTTGCCTTTTAGAGTGGTGGACAGCCAACGGTCATGCGACTCAGCCACCCGAGTCAGCAACCCCTCCCTTGATTGCACATATCGGGATTTATGCTCCCAACTGTTGCTGCACCAACCATACGTTACCAGCCAGCCACTTGCCGATCGCATTTAAACCCAGTCCCGTTTTCAAATGAAAAGCCTGGGCTACACAGGCCAAAAAGGCAGCCATGACTCCACTGCAGGTGGGGTTGCCATGCACAATTTCCTGCCACGTCAATTCTGCATCTGACATCCCCTGGGGTTGATCCACCGAACTTGAGGTACACCAGGGTTTGTTCCAACATACAGGCCAGAGAGTGCGTGCTAAGCACACAAGCAAAAACAGCAATTTGAGGTAGGAAAGGTGTGATGATGTTGATGAACCCCATCATAATGGGTGGACGACTTGTGCATCGCAGTGAAAAGAGTAAGGTATGTTAAAAGTCGAAACTGCATCAACTCAAAACAGCCTGGGGTGAAGACAGGAGAATCCCATGGGAGACCACAGCAGGACCAGAACACGCAGGCGCGCACGCACCGCGCCGCGCGCGCGCGCACACACACACACACACACACACACCACACACACACACACACACACACTCCACACACACACACTACACACACACACACACACAGAGAGAGAGAGAGAGAGAGAGAGAGAGAGAGAGAGAGAGAGAGAGGAGGGGGGGTAGTGGAGGGTGGGGTTAAACTACCAAAGCATTTGCAGCGCCACCACTGGCCTCAAGGGGCTCTTCCTCAAAATATCCAGACAGCATTCCGGCATTGCTGCCCCAAACTGATCCACCATGGTGCTCCAGCAGAACCCCTCCATTAGACGCCGTCATTGTCACCTTCGTCGCCCTCCCTCATCTCAATCTCATATCGACTTACCGATCCATCAGGTTACAATGTTCTGGTACTATCTTATCTCATAATCGACATACCGATCCATCAGGTTACAGATGTTATGGTACTGTCTTATCTCATAAGCGACATATCAATCCATCAGATTACAGATGTTAAGCTACTGTCTAATCTCATAACCGACCCATACGAATCCATCAGCTTACAGATGTTATGCTACTGTCTATTATCATAACTGACCCACACCAATCCACTAGGTTACAGATGTTATGCTACTGGCTAATCTCATGAGCGAACCATACCAATCCATCAGGTTGCAGATGTTATGCTACTGTCTAATATCATAACCGACCCATACCAATCCATCAGGTTGCAGATGCTTATGCTACTGCCGCCTTCCCCCCCATTACTCATCTCAACTTCAGAACAGACACATACCAATCCAACACCTTTCATTTTGCCTTGCCCACTCTGCTCATCACGAGGAACAAAGTCTGCATGCCCGTCTCTTTCTCCTTACCCCCCTTCGCCTCGAATCACTTCCCTCCCTCTTCCACTTGTTCTTTTGCTCGTCCTTTCTCTTGTTTTTCAACTTCTGCTGCTGCTGCAGCAGCACTTAGCCTGTTCCTCCTCCACCTCTTCCTCCCTCCATCCTTTCTCTCCTTTTCCTCTGCATCTACAATCACCTCCTTGCGGCCTCTCATCCACCTTGCCTTCCCCCTTGCCTTCTTCAGAGTTCTACCAGAGCTCGGAGAAGATCGCAACTCCGCATCGCTCACATCCTGTACAACAGCTTCGTCCAAAGCAACAAGCAGGACTCAAAGAATCAAATCAAGTCCAGGATCCTCGTGCCGTCTGAAGGACAAAAAGGCCATTCACCAGCAGAGGCCAGAGACGCCTCACATCCCACTCACAATCATCACGCCGATTAGTAAAGGGCCCTCAGCAGGACAAGGGTACAGAAAGGTACCAAGGCGGCAAGGGGCCCTGTTTGTGAGGGGACCGGGGGGTGAGGGGCACTTGGGAGGGGCAGTACGCCATCTCAGCACAAAGAATCAGGCGAAGTACAAAGGCGGTACAAGCACATCGTGCTACCTGGCCTCTGGGAGCGGTCAGACTCATCGACGTTGTCGTGAAGCCCCGCACAAGGCTGTTCTGCCCCATGAGGGCACGCCTCTTGGTGCTGGGCGCCGCCACATCTCCAGTGGAGCCCTCCTGTTCAGGGGCAGGTGCCCCGCATTGGATCCGCTCGCTATCTTGCCCACAGCTGCCTAGCCCCTGCCAATGGCCACACAACCTGTGTGAATGAGGATTACGGGAGGGGAGAGAAAGAGAGGGAGGAGGGAGAGAGGGGAGAGAAAGAGAGAGAGGGAGACAGACAGAGAGAGAGAGAGGAGAGAGAGAGAGAGAGAGAGAGGGGGGGAGAGGAGAGAGGAGAGGAGGAGGGGGAGGAGTGTTGTGGGGAAGGACAATTCCTCAACGTCAAGCCGGGTCACAACAGACGGGCACACTTGAGTTACCTTTGGAGACAAAAAGGACAGATGGCAACATCCACAATGTGGGGCCACACAACACCTTGCAGAAATCCAATTCACAACAGGGCAAAGCACCAGAACGTGTGGCAGGTCACCCCCCCCCCTTCTGATGCCAAACCACGGTTGTACCTCACTACATTGACCAACAATGTAGGGTATGCCATGCCTCACATGCGCCCATGCCTTAGATGACAAGAGGCGGCCACAGGTCATACATAAAGGATCTAGAGGCTCATCTGCCTTTAAAAAACCCTCAAGATCTTTAAGTCCAAGAACTCTAAGTTTGACCTTAACGTATCTGCACATCGAAAGCTGCAGCATGTGTCCTTGGCTACCTGGGCTTCTCTGCGTGGCCAAAGCTGGACCGCCAAGGATGGCTTCTTTTCCCCTATCTCCCAAAGTTCCTTCACATGGCCCAAGACGGATCTCAGAGAAGTAACCAGATGGCCGGCATACTGTGCCGCCTCTTTTCTTCGGCAGAGGACCTCCCCTTTCCTTGTTAACCTGGCAGCTGCTTCTGCATTGTGAAAGCTGGATTTGTTGTGAAAAATCGGCGGCCCACAGAAA
>MVGU01001896.1:0-15000 GCA_002005505.1 Botryococcus braunii
GCTGGGGTGGCCTGGCTGAATGCCGGTTGGCACTGGGGGGCCTTGCTGCAGCAGTGGGCCTGGGTGGATTTGCTGCAGCAGTTGGCCTGGGTGAATTTGCTGCACGGTTGCCTGGGGGCCTTGCTGCAGCAGTGGGCCTGGTGGATTGCTGCAGCGTTGGCCTGGCTGATTTGCTGCAGCGGTTGGCCTGGCTGAATTTTGCTGCAGCGGTTGGCCTGGCTCAATTTGCTGCAGCAGGTGGCCTGGGTGATTTGCTGCAGCGGTGGCTGGGGGCCTTGCTGCAGCAGTGGCCTACGTGGATTGCTGCAGCAGTTGGCCTGGCTGAATTTGCTGCAGCGGTGGGCTGGCTGAATTTGCTGCAGCAGTTGGCCTGGCTGAATTTGCTGCAGCAGTTGGCCTGGCTGAATTTGCTGCAGCGGTGGGCCTGGCTGAATTTGCTGCAGCAGTTGGCCTGGCTGAATTGCTGCAGCGGTTGGCCTGGCTGAATTTGCTGCAGCCACCCGAGCACCATCATGGCCTTGCTACCCCTTGCGTGTGCGCGTGCACAAGCACACAGAAGCGCGCGCGTGTGGACACACACGCGCGCGCGTCTATGCGTGCGTGTGTGTGTGGGGGTTGGGGGGGGGGTGGGGGGGGGCTGGGGGTGAAAAGGAGAGGGATGTGTTAAACTGCAGGTGAAAATGTACTAGTATCAGTCGTACCATCTGTGCAGCCCGCAACATACTTCTACAAGGCAATGACAGTCATGTCCTCGGACAATATCTTCAGCAGCCAGACCGCAACTCCTTACATACACAATTCTCACAATAATCACATTTCCTAGCCCATCTTCCGGCAAACCCCAACCTCGCCCACCTACATGATGAAAATGCCCTGATCATCACGTCAATCATATTTATCATTTCGCCAACTGCAAGGTTGCAGCTCACCTCGGCACGCTCACTCTCGATTTCTTGCATTTTTCTCTTCTTGCCCGCCCTCCACTCCTTCCTGAACCACCCTACGGACGGATAGTCAGATTGCGAAGGGGAGGGCGCGCGTGCCATTGCGGGAATGTGCACGGCTCTTCCTCCAAGCCAAGTCTGTGTTGGACAAGGGGCATGATACCCACGAGACTGATTGGGGGAGAAGCTGGCTGGGAGGGGACATGCGAGGGAGGGAGGTTGGACTGCCATTTTTGGATGAGCTCCCTCATACACACATGTCCAGACAGCCCCCACAACCCCCCCTTCACCTCTACACACACACACACACACACACACACACACACACACACACACACACACACACACACACACGCACACGCACACGCACACGCACACGCACACGCACACGCACACGCACACGCACTCGCACACGCACACACACACACACACACACACGCACAAACACGCACGCACACACGCGCACACACACACACACACACACACACACACACACACACACACACACGCACACACACACACATGCATGCATATGCATTGCCACATACGCTGTCCTTTGGAGGTGAACAAGATGCCATAGAGACAACCATCGAAAAAGGGGATGCTACTTCGCCCATGCTGTTTAGTTACACTCATCCAAATGTACTTTCACGACTACAGGACCTCGGAAGGCCATGGTGGAGATTCTCCAAATTTAGATTCAAGTTTGGGGTCTCCCTTTGAGATGCGATAAAACAAAAGGGAAACGCAGATTGGCCAAATCCTCCAAGATAGCCAACGTTTCCTTGTATCAAGGAGGAGGATGGGCTGATCGAGTCCTTCAAGTATCTTGGACAAAAATAAAATACGCCACGATGGGTCAGTTGGTCAGTTGTGGGTCATCTGAGTTGAAAATCCTTGAAAGTGTACAAGGTGTCCTGTCTGAGATTTATGTGGTTATACAACCTCGCAGCGGAAAACAACGACTCATGATTAGGGTGTGGTGATACAAGTTGATAAGCACATCAACTAAGATACGCATTTACAAAACAACAGTTCTATCTGTTTTGCTGACTTGTGCAGAAACCCGCTCGTACACAGCAGCAAGTCCGTGAACTTGAACATGTACAAGAGCTCATGTATCAGAACGATGTGCAGTATACAATCTCACAGCGAAAAACAACAATTCACTATTAGAGAACGACTCTATGTAGCTTCTACCGCTATTACGGTAGCATCGTCTATTGTTAGGAATCGCAGTTTGTATGACAGTCCATGAGCTTCCTTTGAAGTACTGTGTGCTGACGTTGAGGATCGCGCCCAAAGGGACGGGCCCCCAACCACATGGAAAGCATTGGTCCAAAATGACAGTCAGGCACTATCAAAAGAGCAACAGGGAACGGTAAGGGATGTGTAACTGACAGACAATGTGCAAACATTCACATTTGTATACGTAACAAGAGCGTCTGCTGTTCATTCCTTGCGTACAGACCATGTTGCACAAAGCTGCAACGTTTCGAGCCTTCCACCATATGACGAGACAACTAAGCATGTAAGAACTTGCAGCACTTATGCAGAACCATTTTATGCAATTGGGTTTCATCAGGCCAAGATGCCCATGCGGGATTCAATCGCCAAGCTAGGACGCACATGTAATTGAGCTGAGGCAACTTAAGCGCTGCAGCCTTTTTCTGAAGTGTATCCAATTTGCTTTGCGCCTCCGCGCGCTTTTGGTCATCTGAATGCTCCTCGACCTTCAACACACAGAGTGGAACTAAGAAACGTCCTCTCCAAATGTCCAATTGACTACTACAGTTATTAGTTCATATAGCTCACCTCCTTTTTGGCCTCCTCAATGGCATATCTTACTCTCTGTACGTCCCTGGACAAGGCCACACAGGAAAGTCAGGGGGTCAGTTAGGGAATGCAATGAACTCACATGTCGAGAGAAGAGGGGGGTGGCGAGAGAGAGACAGAGAGAGAGAGAGAGAGAGAGAGAGAGAGAGAGAGAGAGAGAGAGAGAGAGAGAGAGAGAGAGAGAGAGAGAGAAAGAGAGAGAGAGAGAGAGAGAGAGAGAGAGAGAGAGAGAGAGAGAGGGAGAGAGTGAGAGAGAGAGAGAGAGAGAGAGAGAAAGTGTGTGAGAGAGAGAGAGAGAGAGAGAGAGAGAGAGAGAGAGAGAGAGAGAGAGACAGAGAGAGAGAGAGAGAGAGAGAGACAGAGAGACAGAGAGAGAGAGAGAGAGAGAGAGAGAGAGAGAGAGAGAGAGAGAGCGCACACACACACACACACACACAGACACGCGCGCACGCGCGCGCGCTCACACACACACACACACACCACACACACACACACACACACGGGTGTGGGCCCATTGAAGGAGACCCACCCCCCTTGCTTCAATGGGGGCACCATCCAAGGTAGAGTATCAAGTACGGGATATGCATTGCCAGACACGCTGTTCTGTGCATGGGACTCTGTGAACAAGATGCCATCAGCGAAAGGATTCGAACAGAGGGATGCTACTTCGCCCATGCTAATTAGTTACACTCATCCAAAAGTACTTTCACGGCTCCGAGGCCGAGGAGTACGAGTGGTTTACCAGGTGGGGGGACTTTAGCATGATGTAGCCCATACAGAGTACCGCAATATGCAAATTGGGGTGTATCCTACTTTACGCAGATGACAGCGGTCTCCTTATTGAGTCCTCGGACAGGTTGAAGGCCATGGCTGAGATTCTTTAAACTTACTTTCAAGATTGCAGCCTCCCTTCGAGATTTGATGAAACAAAGGGAACGCAAATGGGCCAAACCCTCCAAGATAGCCAACATTTCAAAAAGGGGGATGGGATGGTCCAGTTAGTCACATATCTTGGTCAAAAAACTGCCACGATGGGTTCGTTGTGAGTCATCTGACTTGAAATTCCGAAATACAACGAATGATTAATAGGGCTCTGACGGGTTTTGATGACTTAGGGAAGAGGGGGTGTGGTCCGACAAGGACATTAGCAGGTCAACTAAGATGCGGATTTACAAAACATTGATGCAATCTGTCTTGCTACAATGTGCAGAACCCTGGCTTATGCTGAACGTGTACAAGGTGTCCTGTCTGAGAATGATATGTGGTTATACAATGTCACAGCGACAACAAGGGTTCATGACTAGGGCATGGTGAGACAAGTTGATAAGCAGGTCAACTAAGATACGCATTCGCAAACAACAATTCTATCTGTTTGGCTAACATGTGCAGAAACCCGCTCGTACACAGCAGCAAGTCCGTGAACTTGAACATGTACAAGAGCTCATGTATCAGAACGATGTGCAGTATACAATCTCACAGCGAAAAACAACAATTCACTATTAGAGAACGACTCTATGTAGCTTCTACCGCTATTACGGTAGCATCGTCTATTGTTAGGAATCGCAGTTTGTATGACAGTCCATGAGCTTCCTTTGAAGTACTGTGTGCTGACGTTGAGGATCGCGCCCAAAGGGACGGGCCCCCAACCACATGGAAAGCATTGGTCCAAAATGACAGTCAGGCACTATCAAAAGAGCAACAGGGAACGGTAAGGGATGTGTAACTGACAGACAATGTGCAAACATTCACATTCGAATACGTAACAAGAGCGTCTGCTGTTCATTCCTTGCGTACAGACCATGTTGCACAAAGCTGCAACGTTTCGAGCCTTCCACCATATGACGAGACAACTAAGCATGTAAGAACTTGCAGCACTTATGTCAGAACCATTTTATGCAATTGGGTTTCATCAGGCCAAGATGCCCATGCGGGATTCAATCGCCAAGCTAGGACGCACCCATACTCGTGCATATGCAATTCACATGCTGCATATTCTCTCTCGAGTGTATCCAATTTGCTTTGCGCCTCCGCGCGCTTTTGGTCATCTGAATGCTCCTCGACCTTCAACACACAGAGTGGAACTAAGAAACGTCCTCTCCAAATGTCCAATTGACTACTACAGTTTTTAGTTCATATAGCTCACCTCCTTTTTGGCGTCCTCAATGGCATTCTTTATTCTTTGTAAGTCCCTGGACAACGCCACACAGGCAAGTTTGGGGGTCAGTAGGGGAATGCAATGAACTCACATGCCGAGAGAAGAGGGGGGTGGCGAGAGAGACAGACAGACACACACACACACACACACACACACACACACACACACACACACACACACACACACACACAGAGAGAGAGATAGAGAGAGAGAGACAGAGAGAGAGAGAGAGAGAGAGAGAGAGAGAGAGAGAGAGAGAGGAGAGAGAGAGAGAGAGAGAGAGAGAGAGAGAGAGAGAGAGAGAGAGAGAGAGAGAGAGAGAGAGAGAGAGAGAGAGAGAGAGAGAGAGAGAGAGAGAGAGAGAGAGACAGAGAGAGAGACAGAGAGGGGGGATGCGTAACCGACAGACAATGTGCAACATTCACATTCGAATTAGCAACAAGAGCCCCTGCTGTTCATTCCGAAATGACAATGTCGCACAAAGCTACAACGTTTTGAGCCTTCCACCATATAACGCGGGACTGAGCATGTAAGAACTTGCAGCAGCACATATGGCAGAGCCACATCATGCATTTGGGATTCATCAGGTCAAGGTGCATATGCAGGGTTCAATCGCCAAGCTACGCACGATCGCTTCTGTTCTTTTTTCTGTCGTTTCAGACAATACTCCAAAAGCGCTCGAGCCTCCGCGTTCGCTTCCGTGTTCTCTCGAGTGCGATTGACCTTCAACACACAGAGTAGAACTAAGACACATCCTCTCCAAACGTCCATATGACTACTACGAATACTAGCTTGTAAGCTCACCTCAGCTTGTGCAGCAGAAACGTGCTCTGTCTCTATTTTCTTTATACTGGACAACCCCACAAAGAAACGTTTGGGGCCAGAATGCAATGGACTCATGGGCGGAGAGAGAGAGGGGAGAGGGGGGGAGAGAGAGAGAGGGAGAGACAGAGAGGGGAGACAGAGCAAGCGCAACAGGGAACGGTAAGGGATGTGTAACTGACAGACAATGTGCAACATTCACATTCGAATAAGCAACAAGAGCGTCTGCTGTTCATTCTGTAATGACAATGTTGCACAAAGCTAGAAGGGTTCGGGCCTTCCACCAAATAACGCAGGAACTGAGCATGTAAGAACCTGCAACACTTGTTTCACAAGCTATTTCATGTGAATGGGATTCATCAGGTCAAGAAGCATATGCAGGCTTCAATTGCAAGCTACGGACGCACCAGTACAAGCGCCTACGACATCTTTTGTAAATTTCCGCCAATTCCTTCTCAGCCACTGCTCGTTGCTGAGGGTCATTTTTGGGGTCCTCGACCTTCAACACACAGAGTGGAATTAAGACACGTCCTCTCCAAATGTCCGTATGACTAATACCATTACAAGCTTGTACGCTCACCTTCTTCCTGGCAGCCTCAATGTCCTCTGTAGTTAATATGTTGGTCCTGCTGGACAACCCCACACAGAAAGGTTTCGGGGTCAGCAAGGGAATGCAATGGACTTACAGGCCGAGAAGGGGGGGGGGGGAGAGAGAGTGGGCTGTAGAGGTCATATGACATGCAGTGTGTTTTGTAGTTGTCCTGGTTATCGCTGCTGAACGCAAGCTGGATCAAAATGATAACGCTTGCTTTGTTAGATTCCTCGAGTAATTGAGAAGGGATCCTGGTATCCTGAGAAAGGCGTTTTCCGAAGGGATCAGCAAGGGGGCTTGGGGATACGAGCAAGGCAAGAGGACGGGCATTGCCCATTTCTGTATTGGCTAGGCATTGGAGCGCAGGCACCAGGGTGTAGGAATACCAGAGATGGACGCACCTGGGAACTCTGGGACGTCCGGGCTGGCCTGCCTGCGAGGGATGCTGACGCATGCCCTCAGCGGTTGGCTCCAGAAAATCTGTTGATGGCCGAAGTGTGGATGCTGAACGATCCGCTGCACGATCCGGGGATTTGGAAGGGACTGACTGTGGAGGAACCCCAGGGCCTTCTGACTGAGTAAGGGATTGGCCGGGAGCTCCTGCAGCATCACATGATTCAGATGGTCAGACACATCACGTCGTCCCGCTGGTCACAAGCAGCCACGGGGTTCTCTGGTGGAAACAGTGGCTCAGAGACTCACGCTCTCTCCCTCCCTCCCCCCTCCGCCCCCCCCCCCCCCTCTCTCTCTCTCTCTCTCTCTCTCTCTCTCTCTCTCTCTCTCTCTCTCTCTCTCTCTCTCTCTCTCTCTCTCTCCCCCCCCCCTTAAACAGCCCCCTCTCAGACAGAGGACAGACGTCCAAGGAGAGAGGGGGAGGGAGGGGGAAGAAGAGAGAGAGAGAGAGAGAGAGAGAGAGAGAGAGAGAGAGAGAGAGAGAGAGAGAGAGAGAGAGAGAGAGAGAGGGGGGGGGAGAGAAGGGGGGAGTGATATATAGAGGCAGGTACGAATAAAGACAAAGGATAAAGAGACAGACATACAGAGAGACAGACAAACAGATGGACATACAGACAGACAGACAGACAGACAGACGGCTAAGAGACTCCTAGATCCGGCAGAAAAATCGCAGGAGCCACGGCCCCTTCTTGATTTACTCTCCTCAACGGTTCTAAAAAAACAAGAGGAGGCCCCGACCATACCTTCGGAGTCTCCCATTGTATGCTGGTGTTTTGAAGACTAAAAACTTGCCGTTAAAATTTGTCGATAAAGGGGGGGGGGGGGGGCACGCCCCGAGATACCCTCTTTCTGTGATTTTCGAATGCTCTTGCAAGCAATCCAATCCTGTGGCAGACGTAAGAGTCAGTTCTCTGCAAGGTATGCTAGTCCGTATTGTAACTGCGTACCTTCGCGGCCGTGCCCTGGCAAGCGGACAGTGACGGCTTGTATGATACGTCCTAGGGAACCTCTGCCCCTCTGTCCCCATGTCTTAAACAGAAAAGCAAAAAGGAACCAAGCGATCACTCCTTACCTGTCGGTGGTGCCCTCGCCGCAACCGGCCGCAATCCTCTGAGTCGCTTTTGCAAAAACTCGATAAAGACTTCACTATGGGATTGCCAAGGTAATTTGTTTTCTAGAAATCACCGTAAGCAGTTTTGGGCCATGGTAAACTCTCTTCTGGTGCAAGTAGTACTGTGGAAACCGTCACCGTAACACCGAGTCCCACAATCGGGGCCATAAACTGTTCCGGACTTGACGGGACCATAAGCGAAATCCCAGCGCTCCCATATTTTGGTTTCCTCGTCTCTCCATGCCTGTATCCAGTCTGTTACGGTCGCCACTGAGTTGAAGGGTTCTGACCATTATAGTATCACCACCTCCTTTGCCTTACCCATGCGTTGTGCTGCTATTTCTGACAGTTCGCATTTTGGGTTGCCCCTGCGACAAGTCCATTGGAAAGGGGGTTGTCGTGTAGATTATGTGCGTCACTTGGAGCTTGCTGCTCCCGCCTTGGGTCGTTGTGCTGACTTAGCGTTGGCTGGGCATGTGGAGCAAGCGCTACATACCTTATCCGGGGTTTTAGGCGATGCTGCTCACGCTGCAGACATGCGGCTGCATATTGTTCGGTTAGGTTCTCAGGCTAGGACTCGCCCCCATCAGCCGTTTTATGACCAGGAATGTGTTAGACTCAAGCGGGACTGGCGGCGGGCTGGTCGCCTCCACGGGTTTTCTGCCCCCTTGGTACGTGGACTCGAGCGGCACTACCACTCTTATGTGCGATCCCGTAAACGGGCGTGGCTCATGTCCCAGTTAGAAGAGTGTGTTGCTCTCTTTCATACCTGCCCTCGTCAGTTTTGGCGGACCTTCCGTGGCCATCCCCCTTCTTTGCCCTTGCCCTTACATGACCATGAGGTTTGGAACACTTTCATGTCTGAGTTCACTCGGGGGGATATTGACACCCCGGACGAACCCCTTATGCCCTTGTCGGAAGTGGCATATCCGACCACCCTCGTACCCGACGTATCGCTTAACCAACCCTTCACCTTACAGGAAATGGAGGATGCTCTTAGTGCCTTGCACACAGGGAGGAGTGTTGGGTTTCAGGGTTTTCCCTCTGAATTTCTTCGATTTGCCCAACGCCCCCCGGACCCCCAAACTGGCCGACAGGACCCCCATATCCTGGCACCGATTCTGTTAACCATTGTCAATGCTATGTTTCAGGCGGGGACAATTCCACCTCATTTCAATGTGTCCCGGGTGGTCCCCGTGTTCAAACCAGGGGCAAAGGACGCTCTGGATCCGGCGAATTACCGCCCTCTTGCTGTCCCTGAACCCTTCATGCGGCTGTACGCCACCCTGTTGAACACTAGGCTTTCGGCACGTGGAATCCAAGGGGTTGCGCTGTCAGGCCCAAACGGGGTTCCGCCCGGGCTTCTCCACATTGCATCAGCTTTTTGCGATCCAACACTTCATTGACCTTGCTACCAAAGATCACCCCTTATTCTTATGCTCTTTAGATTTAAGTAAATTTAAAGCTTTAAAGCCTATGATCGGGTTCCTCGCCCCCTTCTTTGGAAGGCCTTAACTCGGGTGGGGGTACCGGACCAATTCTTGGCTGCTGTTAAATCTTTATATGAAGATGCCCAAGTCACTTTATGTGTAGGGGGCACCTCTGGGGAGCTCCTGAAGCCTCAGGTCGGTATCCTCCAAGGGTCCCCTATAAGTCCCACTCTGTTTGGTCTTTATTCGGATGGTCTGATTCGTTATATGGAAGCTCGGTGTCCGGGTGTGGGACCCGCCACCCGGGATGGTCGTTGTGTCCCTATTCAAGGTTATGCTGATGACTATACACTCCAGGCCAAGTCCCTGGAGGAGTTGCGGGCTCACCTTCTCCCCGCTGCTTCAGAGTGGTGCCAGTCCGCACGTATGCGGGTGCGTGTTCCTAAGTGCCATGCCATGGTCTTCCCCCCCTCGAAGGACGCCCCCCCTCCCGTGCTGTATGAGGGTCAACCCCTGCCTCAGGTGACCCAGGCTCGTCATTTAGGTGTCATGCTTTCTACGGCTTCAGGCATTGGGGCCACCTTTGGCCATTTACGTGGTAAGATGTGGGGGGCCTGGTCTACTATTAGCACGCGTTATGGTAACCTCAAATGTGCCACCTCGATCGGTATTCTCTTGCGTCTCTTCTTAGCATGTGTGGTGCCTGCCTGCTCATATGGGTGTGAGGTTTGGGGTCTACGGGTGTTTTCCCCATCTTCCACTCGGCCCTCCGCTAAGGATTTAGAAAAGGATTTTCTTACTATGTTACGGATGATCCTTGGGGTTCGTCAAACGGTCCGCACCGATGTGCTCCTTGCTGAGGTTGGCGTTTGGCCCCTTCATCATATCTGGGTCAAGCGTGTGGTCACTTTTTGGAACTCTCTGGTGGATCTCCCACCCGACCACTTGTATGCACGTATTCATAGGGACTCATGCTACTATGGCGTAACGCCTCGTTCCCCGTCCTGGGCGGGTTCTTTTATCGCTGCCCTTCGCCGCTTAGGTTACCCTTATGCGGCTGATTGTCAGCGCCCGCAGCCCGTTGATATGGATACCTTTTTAGCTCTCATTAGGCAGGCCAATACCCTCCCTGTGGCCTCTCTCCATGTCTCCCCTCGGTTAGCCCCTGCTGATCCCCAGCTATGTACTTATGTGCGGTGGTTTGCGCGCCCCACTAAGGCTCAGCGCTCCCGCCTCCTTTATCTGTCTCTTGATGTTGCCAAGGTCCGGCTCTTTCTCAGGTTTCGTCTTGGTGTTCATGGCCTCCCCATTGACATGGGCCGCAGACAACGTCTTCCGCGCCTTCAGCGCCTGTGTGATATGTGTGGCTCCTCTGTGGGTGATGAACACCACTTTGTCTTTCACTGTCCCGCTCTTACTGCGGTGCGGGACCGTTATCCCCACTTGTTTGTGGGTCCTTCTAGATCTCTTCGGCAGTTCATTTGGCACGCTGACTTGCGTGCGGTCGTCTCCTTTATCTCGGATGCATTCCAGGCTCGTGCTGATTTACGCCGGCTACGGTGACTTGGCCGCAGCCACGTCTGTGGCTGCCCCCCCCCCCTATCCCCCCTTCCTTCCCCTTTTCGTTTGCTCAGTTATGCCTTCGCTCTTCGCTTGGCCACTTCTTGTGGTCAGTTCTTCCTAGTTTTGGCTTGTGTGTGTGTTGTGGACATCTCATCATGCCCTCGTGGCTGGACAGATGTAACTTCTTCTTCTTCTTCTTCTTCTTCTTCTTCTTCTTCTTCTTCTTCTTCTTCTTCTTCTTCTTCTTCTTCTTCTTCTTCTTCTTCTTCTTCTTCTTCTTCTTCTTCTTCTTCTTCTTCTTCTTCTTCCAGGTCTAGGGGTGGGAGGGGTTAGGGGTTGTAACGACAAACCCAAAAGGGGCGCTGCACGTGACCAGACGTACGAGATCGTATTAGACCTCGTATATGAACTCGATTCAGATGGGAATGCATTCCGCGCGTTCCATCCCTCCCCCCTCCAGAGGAAAAAGAAGGAATTACATCGACCCAGCCCAAAGGGCTAATGAGATGAAAAACCAAACATTAAAGCAGCAATGCACAGAGAGAAACCAGACAAAACCCTTAGAAACAAAACCAATCAAGATAAGACACAAACCCAAAGTAACGAGAGGTGAGCCAGTAGCACGAATTCGAAGGAAGCCTTAAGGGGCAGGAACGCCCCAGATCACAGCCCAGGAGTTGGAAAGGGCCAGAAAAGGGTCAAGTCAAAAAAAAACCTAAGGCCGAAACTGAATACATTCATAAATGAAGTGAACCACAGATTGAAGGTCATCGTGGCATGCCAGACGAACTGACGTAACGACAGAAAGGGGGAACGAAAATGATGGGGATAAAGGTCACGGATCGGCTGCAGAGCCGAACAGGAAAAGACAAGGTGGTGTTCATCACCCACCAAACCAGCCTGATACTTATCACACAACCGTTGGTTATGGGGAACGCCCCGGCATATCAATCGGATGAGGAGCGTGACAATCTATCTGAGTATGATAACCAACCTTAATAAGGGTCTTCATGAAATACCAAGCCCAAGTAGGAGTATTGGTAGTGCACTGGGCCTTTAATGGCGTCACGTGACGCCATATAAGCACAAGTCGCGAAGAGTCAAAGCATAAAGATTATCCTGAGGCAAAGACACCAACGAGTTCCAACAGGTGGCCATACGTTTGAGCCAGTGATATGAGAGGGGTTGAACGCCCAACTCAGCTAACAGAATCAGGGTGGCCACCGAGGGGCGCACCTCTAACAACATCTTCATAAGGACAAAGTAACTAGACTCTAAAAGCTTAACATAAGGTGACGTTGCCGGAGAGCGAAAAGAACGCCATCCCCAAATCTCACATGCATACGACGCTGTGGGCATAATTATGCCCACAGCGTCGTATGCATGTGAGATTTGGGGATGGCGTTCTTTTCGCTCCCCGGCAACGTCACCTTATGTTAAGCTTTTAGAGTCTAGTTGCACATGTGTGTTATAACACACATGTACATGAGGATCAACTTAAGAAGAAGGCCGATAGAGGCCGCACCTTGCAGGTTACCATTTTACGCTTAAGGGAGCTCCAAGTGGCCCAGATTTTGCCATGCAGGAGGCCAAAGGTGCCCCCCACACCCCCAACCGAGGATAACATAACACCCAAGTATTTTTGAGTATATACTACGAGAAGCGTGACCCCGTCACAAACCGACTGAAAGGAAGGGGGTGACTCAGGCGACGAGGGAAAGACCATTTGGTGACCATGCATGACATCGGTCTGAACGGGATTAATACGCCATAGGAATAGCCACACCAATCAACAGCAGCGGCAACGAGTTGCTGCAAGTTCTCTGCCGTTCTAGCAATAAGGATCAAATCATCAGCGTAAAATTTCATCCGTGAAACGTGAGTCCCATCTCGAGTTTGGGGACTAACCCCAGGACAAGTAGCCCGAATATGCCTAAGGAGCCCATCAGCATTAACCGTGAATAACGTGGGACTGATCGGGGACCGCTGGGTAACTGTTGGACTGGGTAACTTCTTCTTCTTATCCGTCTCCCCCCTCCACCCCCGGGAGCAGTGAAATTTTTAGTGGCAGAATTATGCCATTTTGGCAGAATTAAATAATTCCGAGCGGTTGGCTGGCAGAATAATCCCATTTTGCACCCTCGGACTCTGCCATTTCAGGCAGCGAAAAAGAAATGCGGAGAGGCTGATTCTGCCACCGAGTGGCAGAGGGAAAAAAAGTCAAGATAGGGATTTCTGCCACGGTGGCATTTGAAAATGTATTTCTCAAGGGACGATTCTGCCACCCCTGTATTCCGGACGAGGGTCATGATCTCTCAGAGCCCTCTCACTGAGAGGCTCTCAGAGTGGGCTGCTAGTAGGCTACCAGCACGGCGGTCCGCATTAAGGCCAGCGGCTACGGAAGACGGTAGGCCGGGGAGCGCAACCGCCCGAAGCCCGACTACCGAATCGCCATTCGGGAGTCCCTGCCAGGGAGTCCCGAATGAGTCACCACCGCTGGTTCTGTTGACTGGCGAACTCGGTTGCCAAAGACGGACGGACCTTCTCACTTTGTTTTCTGAACATTTTATGAACAAATTTATCAGATCGCATTATGACATGCAGAATGGTGAAGGGCTGATTGATGAGGCGTTTCGTAACCTAATAAAGATTCAAGCGTCTCCGTCAAAGTTGAGCCCTTTGGCTTTTAATGGGCCAGGGGGTCGGCTCACATACACATCAGATGCCCATCGTTCATACCATAATCTTACATCTGGAGGGAAGAGTATCACCAAGGAGTACTCTAGGAGTACTATCACCAAGGAGACTAGTCATGGCAAGGGTGCCTTGATGAAATTCTCATGAAGGTTTGTGATATTGGAAGGACATTGGCTGCCATATTATGGTAGGATGAATGAAAGAACCAACGGTTTAGTTCAGGCCTCCCATAGTTCTAGTCTGCACCTTACTTGGACATCCGCATTGAATCTAGTAAGTTTGTCACACCGGTGCTAGTATTGAATATCCGATTGGTTCCAGCATGGCTTTGTAATGTTAATGAATGGCAAAAAGCATCCTGCAAAGGAGAGATCCCTCGTGTTGCTATTTACTGATGAGCTTGAATTCTTTGTTGTGTGTTGTTGGAAACGCGTATATACATGCTCAAGTTGCTTTAAAAACAGCAAGAAGGGCTGCGAGTGAATCGTGCATGTGCAAATAATGCAGTAGAGAGGTTGGGTGTTGGAATTGATAGTCTTTCAAGACATCAAAACAGAAGTCTTATTCAATGACTCTAAACGAGACAAGGGTATGCGGTAAAGCTGGTACAGGAGCGGCGACTTTTGTGATCAGACTCTAGAGACAGGGTCTGCTAGAGCAGAGGCGAGTTTCGTGATCAAACTCCAGCAGAGGTAGGGGTCTGCTACAAAAGAGGCGCGTTTCGTGATCAAACTCGAGCAGAGGTAGGGGTCTGCTACAAAAGAGGCGAGTTTCGTGATCAAACTCCACCAGAGGTACAAAAGCGGCGAGTTCTGTGGTAAGTTGGCGAAACTCTTGAATTGATGCTAATTCTGCCACCGTGGCGGGGGGAAATTAAATTATTCCTGCCGTGTCTGCCACCCTGTGGCAGACGAGAAATAAATTACTGAGCCAAATTATGCCAAGTGGCATAACTCCAAGATTCCTTAAAAATTTCACTGCCCGGGAGCCGCCCGCCCGCGGCTCCCGGATCGTACCGCCTCGTACCGGCAATTCTGGGACTCCCCGAGGACGGTCCCAGGTTGCCCCCGAGCCCCGAGCCCGCCCCGAGCCCGAGCCCACAAAGCAACAACCAAACAAGAAGAAACATGTGGAGCGAGCACACAGAGCCAGGGACCCCCCCTTGCCTGTCCCCCCGTGATTTCCTCCGTGTTTCGGGGATTCCAGACGCTTCAATCCTCGAGCTCCGACCCTCTCCCGGACCGCAGACACCCCTGAACAACCTGAAAAGCTCAAAAAATAAAAACTGATTTGGTTGGATCTGGCAGCCAGGGGAGTTCCAGTAGTTTCAGCGTTCCCCCTGGGATGTTTTCGGATTTCCGAACACCACATTCCGCGAGCCCCCAAACGAAAAGGGA
>MVGU01001897.1:5000-20000 GCA_002005505.1 Botryococcus braunii
CATCATGCATCCGCAGTTACGGGCACCGGCATCTGGTCGACCCGCGATACTCGACAACATTCAGGCAGCACTCGGACCCCCCATAAAGAATAAATTTGGCTTACAAGCTTCAAGTACAACGTAATACATGTCCTGAATCGCGTGGCACGCCTGTACCTTGCGCTGTTCGCAGACATTGCCCGTGAAATTCCTCGAAGTTGCGACCTTCCGAACGCCCATTTCGACATATTTTGAATACATGCGGTAAAAACATTCTCTAAAAAGCTATAGCACATGCAATATGGCGATGTCCTACTGGCAGCATACTGACATGTTCTGCAACATATATGTTGCCTGACTTGGCAATACATACATCTTGTGTCATACAACTGCTGCACAGCTCAATATATGGTGCAAGTGTACATGTTGTCATCAACTGTACATGTCTGCACCAGTGAGCACTGCACAAATATGTGTGCCCTTCCCAAATTTGTACCACAAGTCTGCAGACGCGGCAAACCCAGGTGGACAAGTACATAATGCTTGCCATAGTTTCTGACTATATTGTGAATGATTGTCCAACCTAGTTGTACTGAGATACCACGATTCAGACCCCGGTTGGGCAGACCCAGGTTGGGTTGACAGGGTCTGTCCAATTCGACAACTGCAATTCCAATCACCAAACTATTGTAAAGGAAAACTATTTTAAAGGCACACTATTGTAACTCAAAAGTGAAATATATCCAGTCTCAGGCCTATGACCCCGATGCCGGTATAGTCACGTGTATTTTGCTATTCACTTCCGGAAGGATTCTGAACGTTCCTGTATCTTCGATATTATAATAGCATATTCCTGTATCTTGGACATTGTAATAGAATTAGTACTTAATTAACTACGAATTCGCGCATATTTGTCCTACACACTCGTAGGGAAAGTACTAACTAACTCCCCACAATTGCTGGTCAATGTCGACCGGCTGGAAGTTCACCTTAATCCCAAATTTAAACCCCAGGATCCTCCGGAGTGTCCCATATATGTATATACTCCCATGAGCTTCATATACATGTATTAGAAGAATTATTACATAATTTATACTTATAAAGGGTAACTTTATAAGTACCGAGATTGAGTTGCTCTCATATGAGGACTTCCTTTTACTTACATAAGAGGAAATCACCCCCCGCACCACAGAAGCCAGCGCTGCTGGCAGAGCAACAGGCACCCCCGTAACCTGTACTCGAACGCCCACCCCCCCATAGGGTAATCGCGCCGCCAACTGCCGCCCAACAGCCCGGGCAATCGCAAAGCTGATGCGCCGATGCGTAGAAAACCAGACAAGGTCTTCATGCGTAACTAGCGCCTGATTAACCATGCCTTGGAGCCGCTTCAAGAACTCCTCCGCCGCCGAATCCAACCCCCCCAATGTCTCAAATGCAAAGGGGCGGAAAACGACACGGGGGGCTGTCTGAGGAGAACCTCCCGGTACGAGGCCAGCTTGCCAGCCGCAGCCCGCGCCGCCGCCCCCCCCCCCCCCCGGCAGAAAGGCCCCACCACCAGCCAAATTAGAAGCGGCAAGTGGAGAGGTTCCCACCACATCAACATAGAGATCCCGGCCCCCATCCCAATCAAGAAAGACCAAGTCCGGCCGACGCGTCTCAAAACCCACAACCCGAACCGGAAGAGGCGGTTCCCGGGTGACGACCGCCTCCACCTCCTTCCCTATCCGAAACAACATATCCCGCACCGCGTTATGGCGATAGGTGACCGCCACCCCGCGACCGACCATGCATTGGACCGCGTGGTCCCCAAACCGATCCATGTCCTGACCACACCGGGGACATGGAGCCCCCCCTGGGAACATGGGAATAAGGAGCTGATACCGAAGCCGACACCGGAACTCGATGTTGGCCATGACCTGGCCCATGCGCTCCACCGGGAGGGCTTGGAGCCACCCCGAGGCATGAGGGCGGGCCGCCGAGTTGAGGACCTGAATGAGACGTTCCTGAGCGGGCAACGCGAGTAGGGTTCGCCGACGAATGTTTGAAAGAAGCTCAACCAGCTTGCGTTGGACATCTGTATCAAGGAACGCCTCATCGAGAAGCTCCCAATCGAAATCGGGGCAAACGTCAAGGAAAGACAAGCGCGCCTCCTCAACGGCCGTAGACACGGGCACCTCCCAACCCGCCAGGACCTCTTCCTGGACGCGTTGGGTCTGCAGGACGGAAGCTAAGAAGGCCACTGGCAAAATGTCCTCAGCCCTAACAATCCCCAAGCCCCCAGCTGAAAGGGGTAGGGCGGCTATCTCCGCCTGCAGAGAGCCGAAGCCAGGCCCCCCCGCCACCACAATGCGCCGGAGGGAGGAATGAAGGGCGTCATCAAAGACAGCTACGCCCTCCGCAACCGCACGGGTAGGAGAACAGCGCAATACATGCACCATCCTGCACAAGCCCATGCAAGCACGGAGCAACAGGAGCTCCACCTGCGGGTCGTCGAGCAGAGCCAGCCTGTCCATGGTTCGGGCCACCTCAATGGCCTTATCGCCAACGAATGCCGAAACAAACACCCTGGACGCCGACAGCAGACCGCCCAAAAGACGAACCCCCAAATCACGATTTTGACAAAGTTCCTCGGGGAAACCATCCTCCCGCCGAGGGTCAAATGACGGCCACCAAAGGAGGGATTTCCTAAGATTGAGGCGGATGCCCCACCGGGGCCCCTCTGAAATGAGCTGCTCCAAATACCCCCGCAAGACACAGGTATCCCCAATGACACTACCGTCATCCAAGTACCAACCCTGCAAGATCCCCTCAAAGCGCTCCGCAAGCGATAAAATAAAGGGGTGAATCGCGAAAGCAAACAAAAGTGGGGCCAGAGGGTCGCCTTGGTAGACGCCTGTCGTGGCGGACACCCCGAAATGCCCAACAAACAGATGAGCCTCTCCCCCATAACAAGACCACACGTAAGGCCACAGCGCCGGGCACAAAGCCCTTATTTGCGCAAGGAATGTGGCCCTGGAAATTAAGTTGAAAGCATTCACAAAATCAAGTTGCAACATGGACAGGGAATGATCGTCCTGACGGGCCTCAACCACCCGGTTGAACGAGTGGACAAGGGCCTCCGCCCCACCACGAACCCCCACCCCAACTTGCAGCGGCCGCAGATAGGGCCCTACTGCCGGCAGAGCGGCACGGACCGCAATTTTAGACGCCAAACGCCTAAATATGCTCCCTACCGCGATAGGGCGAAGCCCCCCTTGAGGCTTGAGGAGGGGGGTGATCGCGCCTCCGACCCAGAAGGGCCGGATACCAACCGGCATATATGCCTCCTATATAGCTCCTCTAAAAACCGCATTGAGGAGGGAAGTGAGACCGTCAAGCACCAGAGACCCCGCGCCATGAGCGGGGGGGCCTAAGACATCCAGAAGGTGACGCACCCGAAGCCCATCCCGCCCGTATGCTGTGCCCACCTTAAAAGTTCGTAGGGCCCCTACAACATCCCCCCTGGAACAAAACAATGGGGGAGAAGGAATGTCCTCCCCATCAAGGACCTCCAAAGGATCCCTAGGTGGAAACAATGTCTGGACTTCAGCCGCCGTGCTAGCCGTGAAGGGAGCCACAGCACTAGGCTGAAGATGGCGGACAGCCGCCCCAAAATGCCCCTCACTAACCAGCCTCTTGACTTTATCCCGAACCCGGTCCTCACCATTGAGAGGGCCAGACCTGAAAAGGGATGGAGAAGGAGCCATAAGCAATTCGTGGATGACGTCATCATAATGGCCCGACGACCATAGCTCCGCTCTCCGCCGAATGAGATTATGGGACGCGGTAGCCCGCCCTCGACCGGAGGGCTGGTCAACGCAATCCCGCCCCTCAAGGTGGAGGCCATGTGTCCCCAACAGACAAGTGGGTAACAACAGCAAACGGACCCATGCCTCTACGGAATTTGTGGACACAACGTCCGTGAGGGCCAACCGTAGTAACTCAGCCCACACAAGACGAACACTCCTAGGGATGTTCCGGAAGGTCGGCTGACCCTTCGAGAATACCCTGTAAAGAGTTTCAATGGTGCACAACCCCGAAGCAGGAGGAAGGCTAGGAAGAGGCCCTCCTAATTCGCCGCCGGCGGCGAAAACGCCTCCAGGGCCAGGGGTCCCCATATCCAAGGACGCATTGTCGCACCCCGCAGGGGGAACCCCTCGGACAGGAGCACAAGGGGGGAGAGAAGCTTGTAGAGGCAAGCCATCCTCAGGAAACCCCGGAAAGAGGTGACGGAACTGTCCGGCATCATCACCACGAGGGTCCCCGCAAAAGGAGTAACAAGCCCCATCCACTGAGCGACATTGCCGCCGGCCAAACGCATGAGAACGCAAACAATGCCCACAAAGCCAACGACGGGCTTGAGAGAACAGAAGAACGAGCTGAGCACGGAGAGGGCCAGAGGCCAAATGCCTCTCCCACAGGGCCCGATGTCCGATGTCCAAAAAATGCTTGTTGTGCAGGTGCTGGACCACACCGTCCGCACTCTTAAAACAAGCGGCCCGACAAGAATCAGAGCCCACCAGAGGGCAACGGTAGCCCTCAATGCTGTGATCAACACACGACATGTGCAATAACAGAGTTCATTGGGACGCCACAAGCAGAGGAGGAGAAAATGGATGCCAGGGAATACCCCCGGAAACCGAAGAGAGAACTTGACTGGGGAAGAAAGACCACCCACCGAGGCCTCGAATGAAGAGATGACGTCCCAATAAAATGAAATGCAGGTGCCGAAAGGGCACGGCTGCTTGAGTAGAAAGACCGAAGAAGAAGGAAGAATATGCAAGCCAACGAGGCTCCGAGTGAAAAGAGACCGCCCAACGAGGCGATGAAACCAAAAAAGTAAAGAACGGAACAGAAGGCGGCGAAGACAAAATGACCAGAAGAATAAAATAGAAGCTGTAGACGGAAAGCGGTGAGACCAAAGCCAAGCGGAGGGAGCGCAAGCAGAGCCGAGTCTAGGAAGGCACAACCCGCCTCACTGAACGAAGAGGATGAAGAAATATTGCAATAAAATAGACCAGCCAAGAAACAAGGCGTCACCGTGGAAACAACACCCTGTAGACCCTGGGGAGCCGTTCGGCCTGTATCATACCAGACCATAAGCGTCGCAACCCCGGCCCAGCGCTCTAGAAAACCCCAACAAAATTGGGAGAGCCCGGCTCCTAGGATCTACAGAGTGGTAGAGGACGTGGAAATTGTGTGGAAGCCTGAAATGTGTAAGAAGAGTCCAACCAAAAATCCCGGAACGAAGGGAAAACGCCGACTGTGGCAGAAGATGGAATGAAAAGGATAGCTATGGTCGACACAGACCAAAAACACAAACGGCGGTCCAGGGACTGGTGGAAGGACACGGAAGAAAGGACCACTTCGCAAGCTGTGGAAGGCCGCGCCCAGGTAGGACTCTGGCGTAGCTAGTGTGGCTTGCGGACTGACTCTTATTCTCAAATTGCTGTTGCTGCTGTTGCTACAATTCACTTCGCTGAAATATTTGCCTAGGATATCCGTTCAACTGACCCCGGTACCTCCAGCCTGAGTGAATCACTTCCTTTCCGAACCGAATCCATTTGGCAGGGAGAAAGAAAGAATTACATCAACCCAGCCCAAAGGGCATGATGAGATGTTAACGAACAAACCATCGGTATATGAGAACCTAGTTGAAAGAATATTATGACACAGATAACCATACTAATATCTGGATACTGAAAATGAAAAAGAAAAAATGGCCAAGTCACCGCCGCTGACACACTTGACGGGCCTGGAATGCATCAAATATAAAATTAATAACCGCAACCTGATCCTCTTGCCAGATGAAATTACGTAGTGACCACGAGTGGGACAAGAATAAATGTGGAATAGCGTTCCTGAACCTGAGCAAGTGCAGGGCAATGAAACACAAAATGATGCTCATCCCCCACCGCTATGCCACACATGTCACATACACGTTCTGAACGTGGGATATGGGTGCGTCTTCCTACATCTATAGGTAAGTCATGGACTCCAAGACGAAACTTAAAAAATTCCCTAACGCGCCTAACACTAACTGGCACAGAAAACAGTATTTCACGTTGAATCGGCCTTGTTCGGGCAAACCATCGAAGGTAAGTGCATAATTGGGGGTCCTTAGGTGCTAGTCTAGGAGAGATGTGCAATCCCTCATCCGAGAGCCGCTGGGCATTAGTGAGTATTGCCCTCAAAGTATCCATGTCCACCCCATGAGGACTATGACAGTCCACCGGATAGGGGTACCCAAGTTTTACCAAGGCACGCATGAACGACCCTGCCCAAGTTGAGCTATGTGTTGTGACACCATAGTAGCATGAGTCCCTAAGAATACTCGCATACATGTGATCCTCTGGGAGGTCACAGAGAGAATTCCAAAACGTTGCCATGCGCTTCAACCATTGATGTCGCAGTGGGCGGATGCCTAGCTCACAAAGAAGGACATCTGTTCTCACCGTGCGCCGGACCCCAATGATCATGCGCAGCATACTGATAAAGTCATTTTCCAAATTTTTCACCGAAGTCCCACACAAGGGCTTGGGGAAAGTGTGCACACCCCAAATTTCACATGCGTACGACGCGGTGGGGACAACACATGTTAAAAAGAGCCGAACAAGGATCCCAATTGAGACCGAACAATCAAGGTTACCATATCGCTGTTGTACTGAGGACCACGCCCCCCACATCTTCCCTCGTAGATGACCAAATGTTTCACCCACACCTGCCACTGAAGAAATAACGATCCCTAGGTGGCGACACTGTGTAACCACTTTTAAGGGTGCCCCCTTATATGTGCATGGTTGACTATGAAGGTCTATGGCACCCTCAGGAAACACCATTGCGAGGCACTTACTGTCTTGTATTTCCATGAAGGTCAAGGCACACCATTCTGCCACAGCCTGTAATAAACACTGCATTGCCATCCAAGTGGTGGCCAGTAACTTGAAATCATCTGCGTACCCTAGAATGGGCACGTGACGTCCATCTCGAGTTTTTGGACCCATGTTTGGACACCTTGCCTCAATATATCGTATCAGACCATCTGAAAATACCCCGAATAAAGTGGGACTTAGTGGTGATCCCTGTGTGATGCCTGCTCGAGGTTTATTCAATTCCCCATAAGTACCCCCTATCGATAGTGTAATGTCCGCATCCTCATAGAGTGATTTGATGGCCTCTAAGATTCTACCATTAACCCCCACACGACGCAACGACTCCCATAAAAGCTCTCGAGGGACCCTATCATATGCTTTAGAGATGTCTAACTTACACAATATTAGTGGACTTTCTGGAGTTGCCCTATCAATAAAATGTTGGAGTGCAAAGAGCTGGTGCAGGGTGGAGAACCCCGGGCGAAACCCGACTTGTGCTTCACATCTGTACTTCAGACTTTCAAGGTGTTCCACAAGTCTATCGTTGAGAAGGGTGGCATATAAACGCATAACCGGTTCCGGTACATCTATGGGACGATAGTTTGTCGGATCTAAAACACTCTTTCCACTATCCTTCAAAACAGGAGTTACTTTTAACACGTTGTGCCCCCTAGGAATGCTACCAGAGATGAACATACCATTCAACACAGCTAATAGCGTAGGTGCCAAAACATGTGGATTCCTTGTGCCGTCCGGCTCCAAGGGCCTTTGAGCTTTTTGAAGCAGCTCAGCAGGGTATCCTTCGAACCCATAACTTCTCCCATTTTTCAATTTCATCAAGCCTTGTTCTACCTCCACAATTGTAAATGGCTGGTTGGAGATTTCTCCTCTATCATTTACCAGTGGGTATGCTATCGGTGATAATGTGGTATGGTCTATGATATTACGCGATGGTCTAACTCCTACTAGATTCTTCATAAATGTGTCCCATGCATCATGTGACAGTAGTGGGACTGGTAGCCCTACAGGAGCCCCCCTAAATAACTGCCAAAACCGACGGGGGTTTACATGAAACATATTCAACCTTTCTTGCAACTGGGTCAGTGACCATATACGTTTTTGAGAACGCACATATGAGTGATATTTGCGTTCCAGTAGCCGCACCTCTTGAAATTGATACCGATATTGCCGACCTGCTTTCCTCCATTCCCTTTTTAATCGTTGACATTCTTCATTAAAGAACGGCTTTCGAAATCTACCTTGTCCCTTACGCCGAATACGTAATGGCATCCCTGCCTCACTAGCAGCGTTCACCACCACTTCTGAAAGACCATCTAATGCTTGTGTCAAGTTACCTTCATTAGCCATGTGAATGCATTCATTCAATCTTGTATGAACTCGTTCTAAATTTTCAACATAAGGAATTCTTAACGCCCTTTGCCAATCAATGGCCCGAATAACTCTCTCAGAAAGCCCATCTTGTTGTACATGAGAGGGGCCGGACATAGCTAGCTAGAGAGACAAGTGTGTAATAATTGGGAAGTGGTCTGATCCCCTCACCTCTGATTGCACTTCCATTGATTGAATGCATGGTAAAAGTGTATTGGAAACTAAGACGTGGTCCGGCCTCGTCGGGGATGACCGTTGTGTGGCCTTAAAGGTTGCTGGCATATCTAAGTCCCCCACTATCTTACCAGTGCAGATTGATAAGTTTGTCTCTGCCGCCAGCTTCACCATAAGCTTCCCCCCACGATTTTGGCCCATATGTGTCCCTTGCCCCGGTGCTGTAGATGATGAGGCATATTCCACATGGCCATTAAAGTCCCCTCCCATGAAAATATGAATAACATCCCCCTCTAATTCATTAATCTTTCCAGACAACTTGTAGCGTTAACTAAGCGGAAGAGGTTTTTATGAGACAGTGAGACGTTCGTGGTGTGCAACGAAAGAGTGTTACATGATTGATTCGCAAGCCCACTCTTAAACCCAGGGTGGGTTGAATTATACTGTACTGCCTCAGACGCGTAGTCGGGCAACCGAGCGAACTACCTGAGCGAGGTTGTACTGCGAACCCAGATCACATGGCAAGTCAATGAGCAATGCCAAGGACCATACTAGAGCATTATACCCTAGGAAATGCTACATGCCCTCCCCCTTGGCATAAGCTATGAGATGGTGTTTATGGCAATGGGGCCACAAAACGTAAGACAGGGGCATCACGAACCCTGCTTACTGTAACTATAGATAATCACACCTCCTATAGTTACCAAACCAGCAAGTCAGAGGATGAAGTCCACAAAGCAATTTAGCACGACACAGACGAGGGACTCATCTGCTCAATGCTCGAATACCTTAACATTCTAAGGACTATCGTCTGCAAGGCGGATCCTCTAACTTAGGGGACGAACTCTCTAGACAGCACTCACACCAGTGATGAAACAATTAGGTTGAGTCATTAGACTAGCACTTGTCCAAACCTTAGGTCCAGTTACCCTGCACTGCAGTGTAACCTTCGCTTGAGGTGGCTTTCCAACTAAAGGCATAAGGCATATCGTCTAGAGCAGCAAGCTATACACAACTAACTGCCACATAGTGTATCTCATGGGTAAGATACTAAAGCAAGTCATGCAGACACGGAACTACAATTTGCAGCTACACTGCCACAGCAAGTGCATCACAAAATGGAGCCGTGGGTCAAGGAAACATAACCCATGCAAAGCATATGAACAAGAGACATGCATGCAACCCAATTCATGATCCCTCTCCCTCCCAGACCCTTCCACCCTCCCTCCCTCTCAGATCCAAGCTGGCTGGCGAAGTTCAAGGGTCATCAGCCGCAAATGGCTGGAAAAGTCTCAAGGCCGCAAGTGGCTCAACAAGGGATGCCCGCAAGTGGGACTTAAGAAAGGACTGGGGCAGCTGCCACGTCGTCTGCCAAGTGGCGAACATGGGCAAGGGGCTCCCAAGTGTTCTCAGTCTCATCATAGCCCATCCATTTGACCAAATACCGCCAAGACTTTCCAACCCTCTTTTTAGCAATGATGGCCTCAACTTCATAAACGCCGCCACGCTTATCTGCATACAAAGGAGGTGGTGAAGTAACAGTCACTGGTACAGATGAAGACACATAAGGCTTCAGCTGGGAAACATGAAACACAGGATGAATGTTCACAGTCTCAGGCAAAATAAGTCTAAAAGCACGAGTACCAACTGCTGCAGCAATAGTAAAGGGCCCAAAATACTTAGCTGATAGTTTTGACGAGAGCCCAGGTGAAAGCTGGTTCTTCCTTGCAGCCAGCAACACCTGGTCCCCCACCTTGAAAGGGTGGTCTCGTCTCTTTCTATCTGCATAAGACTTCTGCCGTTGCTGTGCAGAGGCAAGATTAGACTTGGCACTTTTCAAGGCAGTCTGCAGCCCCTCAACCCACTCAGACACAGCAGGATTTGCAGAACGTGAAGGAACAGCAGAAGACAAGGGAGTAAGGGGATGGCGCCCGTGATTCAGGAAGAAGGGTGTCTGCAGTGTGGAAGCCTGGAGAGAGTTATTGTAAGCAAACTCCACCATGCTTAAATACTTGCACCAGTCATCCTGTCTCGGCCCCACAAACCCTCTTAACATGTCTTCCATGGTCCGATTCATTCTCTCTGTCTGCCCGTCTGTCTGAGGGTGGTAAGCAGTAGACATAGCAATCTCAGTACCCAATAATTTAACAAAGGCCTTCCAAAAATGGCTAGTGAACCTCGGATCTCTATCACTCACAATGGAGGTAGGCATTCCAAATCTCACAAAGACCCTGTCTATAAACAGTTGTGCAAGTTGAGGTGCATTGATGGTTTTAGTGCATGCAGCCAAGACACACAACTTAGAAAACCTATCCACAAATACCACAATAGAATCAAACCCACAACAGACAGGTAAATCAGTCACTAAATCAAGGGAAACGCTCTGCCAAGGTCCATCTGGAATGGGCAGTGGCTGAAGCAAACCATAAGGTACGGCTCCAGTTCCTTTAGTGCGCTGGCAGGTGTCACAAGACCTGCAAAAGTCCCTGACTGATGAGCTGAGACGTGGCCACCAAAACTCCCTGCACACTAGCTCATACATCTTGTTAATACCAAGATGGCCAGAAAAGGGTGTGGTATGGCACTCTCTCAGCACCTTCTCTCTCAATGCATCAGGTACATAGACCTTCCCTGATTGCACAGAATAAGGTACAGAGTCCCTCAATACCAAAACACCTTCATCCACAAGTTTAGCAACTGTGGGATCAGAAACACAAAGCAAGGCAATCTCTTGTAAGAGAGAAGAGACAGCAACAGAGGAGACATGCATCACTGCAAGGTCAACACGCCTAGACAAGGCATCTGCAACCACATTATCAGTGCCTTTAACATACTTTATATCAGGCATAAACCTCATAATCTCAGTGAGCCAACGTTCCTGCCTACTAGTCCTAACAGGAGCAGTCAGTAAGTACTTTAAAGCCTGCTGATCAGTGTGTACAGTAAACTTAGCACCCAGCAATAAATGTTTCCATTTAAGCAAAGCATGAACAAGAGCCAATAATTCTCGGTCATACGGGGCCAACTTCCTCTCAGGGGGCTGGAGTTTCCTGGACTCGAAGGCGACGGGCTGCAGTCCCTGGCCTTGATCCTGCTGCAAAACAGCACCCACAGCAAAGCCTGAGGCATCTACATGTACAACAAAAGGTTTGTCTAAATCAGGCATCAACAAACAAGGAGGAGAAGAAACAAGATCTTTCAATGCAATGAAGGCTTCCCTCTGGGGTCCCTCCCAGGTCCAAGGCACATCCTTCTTAAGCAACTCAGTCATAGGATAAGCAACATCTGCAAAATGGTCAATAAAAGTGTCATAGTACTGTGTCAACCCAAGGAACCCTCTCAACTGTGACACATTACAAGGAGTGGGCCAATCCTGAATGGCAGCAACCTTCCTAGGATCCACCTTAATCCCATCCGGTGTCAACAGGTGCCCAAGGTATTCCACCTGCTTGGCAGCAAATTCACACTTAGACCTTTTACAGTAAAATTTATGTTCCCTCAGCACTGACAAGACAGTTCTCAAATGCTCCATATGTTCTGCAACGGATTTAGAATAGATAAGGATATCATCTAGGTATACCAGTACAAATCTGTCAAGAAAGGGAGCCAAGACAGAGTTCATTACAGCCTGAAAGGTGGCAGGTGCATTAGTCAATCCAAAAGGCATCACAGTAAATTCATAATGGCCATAACGGGTCTTAAATGCAGTCTTTTCTATACTGTCTTCATGCATACGTATCTGATGATAACCAGAAGCCAGATCAAGTTTAGAAAAGATACAACTACCATGAAGTTGTTCAAACATCTCATCAATTCTAGGCAAAGGATGCTGGTTCCTAACAGTAATCCTATTCAAAGCTCTATAGTCAATACACAAACGCCAACCACCATCCTTCTTCGGGACGAACAGGATAGGTGCACCAAAAGGGGAAGTTGATGGGCGGATGAAGCCTCGCTCCAGGAGCTCCTGTAACTGCGCACGAAGTTCAGCAAGCTGAGCTCCAGACAATGGATATATACGAGAGGCTGGAGGAGTTGCGTCCGGCTCCAATCTGATATGGTGGTCTCCAGCACGAGAAGGAGGGAGGCCTTCAGGAAGTCCAGACAGTACATCCTTAAACTCCTGCAAAAGCTCCTCCAACTCTGGCACATTGTGTGCATCAGTATCTGGACTGTCAGTCACTGCATTTAATTGAACAACATAGATTGATTCACCCAACTTCACCATCTCTTCTACTTCCATAGATGAGATCACATATTCTGGCATGCCTGACCTCTGACACCCCAACAATACATGTGTTTTGTTGTCATGAGTCAAGGACACAGCATTCAATTTCCAATTAACAACTGGGTTAAAAGCAGTGAGCCAAGGTTTGCCCAAGACAAGATCATAATACATCAACTCAGTAGGGAGGCAGGTGACTCTAAAACCCAATGTCCCAACAGTCAGGTCAGTTGACACACTATGTCCTACCATAGATGTTCTCCCATCAGCCACTCTTACAGTAACATGTGAACTCAAAGATTCAGTGGGAAGGGCAAGCTCCTGCACAAGTTTATCATCAATAAAATTTGCAGATGCTCCACTGTCTAACAAAATCCTGACAGTCCTCCCAGCAAGAGTTCCCTCAAACTCAATACAAGTAGCTGAAAGATCAGGACCATCCACAATGTGTCTACTGTCTAGCTGGACAAAAGAGTCAAAACAGGTTGCAGGCAGTGGCTTCTTCTTCACACCGAGACAGCCAGACTGTACCAAACAACTAAACAAGGGCAAGCCTGTATGGGAATTGCAATGGGGTGTGCACATAGTGGTGGAAGATAAACCCAATGCAGCCAAAACAGTAGCCGAAAGTAGCAATTCATGTGATTGCTGTGAAGTAGTCCCTTCCAGCACCTGTCCACAGTGACTTGAACAAGAAAGCACAGTCAATCTGGTCCCTGGTAACAACTGTGACACAAGCTGGCTGACAGAATCCTCTCTATCACTACTATCAACAAACAAAACAACATGAGCATCACTATCAATAAGGTGAGGAGCTGCATCTCTCTTACACATGCTCTCAGGACTAGCTAGGTCACTGGCAGAGGGGGATGTCTGAAACTCTCTACACAAACCATGCCCACCTACAATATGGGTCATGAAATTATGGTAACAACTGTGGAAATAATTCTGCAGATGACCAAGCTCATACAAAACAGGAATACCATACTGGGGCTCTGAACAGTTGGCTGGCATCATAAACAGGACTCACACTGCTGTTTTACCAAGGAAGACCCACAAATCAAGTAGTACTTGACTTGCGCTTGGGTTGTCTGAGCTCTGGATGCAATTTCCAGCAACGCTCTGCTGCGTGTCCTGCCTTGCCACAATGTGCGCAGGGCTGCGCAGAAGTTTTTGTCGGGCCTGGTGACTTGGAGTCAGGGGAGAACTTTGGAGCAGGGTTCACAGGCTTAGACGGTCCTGGAAGGTCTGATATTGTCACAGCATGCTTGAAGTGGTCTTCCAAGGTCTGGGGATACTGTAGGGAGATGCTTTTCTGAAGATCAGCCCTGCAGCCAGCCAAAAATAAGTGACACAAAGTCTCTTCTGCAAATGCCTTTGGAACCTTTGACCTCAATGCATTAAATGTTGCAATATAGCTTCGCATGTCAGTCTTTCCCTGTGAGAGACTCAGCAACTGCTCTAAATGCCTCTTATGCAGCTCTACAGGCCTAAAAGCAGCAGTAAGTGCAGTCACAAACGATTCCCACGTCCCATAAGCAGCAAGACTCCCTGAAGCAATTAACTTAAACTGCCCAGTCCACCAATCCAATGCTTTTCCTCGCAAAAACATCGCTGCCACCTCTACAGACCTCCTCGTCTGTAGATCTACATCGTACGCACGCAAATACATCTCGGTTTGCATGAGCCATGGATCCAACTTCATTGGATCTCCCTCAAACACAGCCGGATCCGGGAATTTAAGAGAAGGCTTCCCTGAACTGGTGGACGACGCTGATGCCGGTGCCGGCATGGACGTTGGCACAGGCTGAGGCGCCACCACTGGTGCAGGCTGAGCCAGCGCAAGCTGAATCACTTTCTCTAACCCATCTATGATGTTTTGAGTCGGCGTCGGAGTAGGGGCAAGCGAAGGAACACCAGATCCACTAGCAACGGCTAGTTGCGGCAGAGCACCGATGTCTTGTAAATGCCTTATCATAACAGCAGGATCTACAGCTGATAAGTCTACATCTTCATCATCCTGAAGATCTAAAGCTGGATCTTGCTCAATAGGGCTACGAGCACGGGCTCTCGAACCGGAACGCGGATGCCGCGACATAATGAACTGCGAGAGAAAAGGAAACGCACCACGAACAACGACAGGGAACTAATCCTTGTCGCCGATACCACTGTAGCGTTAACTAAGCGGAAGAGGTTTTTATGAGACAGTGAGACGTTCGTGGTGTGCAACGAAAGAGTGTTACATGATTGATTCGCAAGCCCACTCTTAAACCCAGGGTGGGTTGAATTATACTGTACTGCCTCAGACGCGTAGTCGGGCAA
>MVGU01001898.1:0-22702 GCA_002005505.1 Botryococcus braunii
ATCCCAAGTTGTGGCCAAGCATCCTTTTCAGACCCGCCCCCCCCGCCTCCAAGAGCCCTGTACTCCAACCTGCCCGCACTGCACGCTTGGCGCCTGGCACGCACTGGGTGCTTCCAATGCACCAGATCAGAAAGCAACGTCACAATCAAACCACTTGATTTGTGTTCTTTTTGGTATTGCAGCAGTGTGAGACTGCTCAGATGTCTGCAACTGTCCCGTTACTCAGTATGGATTCCTATCGTGTATGGACTTGGTACTCTGCAGGATTTCTTTCACAGTTGTTGCCATTCTTTTATGACCCATTATGTGGATGGGCATGGTATATGTAGAGAGTTTCAGACATCCCCCCATGCCAGTGACCTAGCTAGTCCTGTGTGCATGTTTAAGAGAGATGCAGCTCCTCACCTTCCTTCTAGTGATGCTCATGTTGTCTTGTTTGTTGATAGTAGTAACAGGGAGTGTACTGTTAGCCAGCTTGTGTCACAACTATTGCCAGGGACAAGATTGACAGTGTTCTCTTGTCAAGGCAGCTGTGAACAGGTGCTGGAAGGGACTACACAACAACAGTCTCATGATTTATTACTCTCGGCTTCTGTTTTGGATGCACTGGGTCTTACTTCCACCTTTATGTGCACACCCCACTGCAGTTCCAATACAGGCTTGCCCTTGTTTCGTTGCCTGGTTCAGACTGGTTGTCTTAGTGTGAAGAAGAAACCCCTGCCCGCAACTTCTTTTGACTCTTTTGTACAGTTAAACACTAGCCAGACTGTGAATGGTCCTGATCTTTCCTCTACGTGCATTGAATTTGAGGGAATTCTTGCTGATAGACCTGTCAGGATTTTGTTGGACAGTGGGGCCTCTGCAAATTTTATTGATAATAAACTTGTGCAGGAGCTTGCCCTTCCCACTGCTTCTTTAAGTTCACATGTTGCTATTCGTGTTGCTGATGGTAGGACCTCTATAGTAGAGAGTAGTGTGGCAATTGACCTGACTGTGGGGTCTCTGGATTTTGGAGTCACCTGTCTCCCCACAGAGTTGGCATACTATGACCTTGTTTTAGGGAAACCTTGGTTGACTATGTTTAATCCGGTTGTAAATTGGAAGCTAAATGCAGTGTCATTGATTCATGCTGATAGGACACATGTACTTGTGGGCTGCCAAAGGTCAGGTGTACCTGCGTATGTGATCTCCTCCATAGAAGTGGAAGAGTTGGTCCAGTTGGGTGAACCAATGTATCTGATTCAGCTTAATGCAGTGACCGAACCCTCCTTAGATACTAATACATATAACGTGCCAGAGTTAGAGCAGCTTTTGCAGGAATTTAAAGATGTCCTTTCAGGACTGCCTCAGGGCCTGCCTCCCTCTCGTGCTGGAGACCACTATATTAGATTGGAGCCGGGCGCAGTTCCTCCAGCCTCCCGCATTTATCCACTGTCCGGAGCCCAGCTTGCTGAACTTCGTGCACAGTTGCAGGAGCTCCTAGAGAGGGGCTTCATCCGCCCATCGACTTCCCCTTTTGGTGCACCTATCCTGTTCGTCCCGAAGAAGGATGGTGGTTGGCGTTTGTGTATTGACTATAGAGCCTTGAACAGGGTTACAGTGAGAAATCAACACCCTTTACTTAGGATTGATGAAATGTTTGAGCAGTTGTATGGAAGTTGTGTGTTTTCTAAGCTTGACCTCGCCTCTGGCTACCACCAGATTCGTATGCATGAGGATAGCATAGAAAAGACTGCTTTTAAAACCCGTTATGGTCATTATGAGTTCACTGTCATGCCTTTTGGGTTAACTAATGCTCCTGCCACTTTTCAATCTGTTATGAATACTATCCTGGCTCCCTTTCTGGATAGGTTTGTGTTGGTTTACCTGGATGACATCCTGATATATTCTAAGTCTGTTGAAGAACACATGGAGCACTTACGTATTATCCTGTCAGTGCTTAGGGAACATAAATTCTATTGTAAAAGATCTAAATGTGAGTTTGTTTCTAAGCAGGTGGAATACTTGGGACACTTGTTGAAACCCCAAGGGATTATGGTGGATCCGAGGAAGGTTGCAGCCATCCGGGACTGGCCCACTCCCTTGAATGTGTCACAGTTGAGAGGTTTCTTAGGCTTGACTCAATACTATGACACATTTATGGATCATTTTGCACATGTTGCTTATCCTCTTACTGAGTTGCTCAAAAAGGATGTGCCATGGACTTGGGAGGGACCCCAAGCCCAAGCCTTCATTGCATTGAAGGATCTTGTGTCCTCTCCTCCATGTTTGTTAATGCCAGACTTAGACAAACCTTTTGTTGTGCATGTAGATGCCTCAGGCTTTGCTGTGGGTGCTGTTTTGCAGCAGGATCAAGGCCAAGGACTGCAGCCCGTCGCCTTCGAGTCCAGGAAACTCCAGCCCCCTGAGAGAAAATTGGCCCCGTATGACAGAGAATTATTGGCTCTTGTTCATGCTTTGCTTAAATGGAAACATTTGTTGCTGGGTGCTAAATTTACAGTTCACACTGATCAGCAGGCTTTAAAGTACTTACTGACTGCTCCTGTTAGGACTAGTAGGCAGGAACGTTGGCTCACTGAGATTATGAGGTTTATGCCTGATATAAAGTATGTTAAAGGCACTGATAATGTGGTTGCAGATGCCTTGTCTAGGCGTGTTGACCTTGCAGTGATGCATGTCTCCTCTGTTGCTGTCTCTTCTCTCTTACAAGAGATTGCCTTGCTTTGTGTTTCTGATCCCACAGTTGCTAAACTTGTGGATGAAGGTGTTTTGGTATTGAGGGACTCTGTACCTTATTCTGTGCAATCAGGGAAGGTCTATGTACCTGATGCATTGAGAGAGAAGGTGCTGAGAGAGTGCCATACCACACCCTTTTCTGGCCATCTTGGTATTAACAAGATGTATGAGCTAGTGTGCAGGGAGTTTTGGTGGCCACGTCTCAGCTCATCAGTCAGGGACTTTTGCAGGTCTTGTGACACCTGCCAGCGCACTAAAGGAACTGGAGCCGTACCTTATGGTTTGCTTCAGCCACTGCCCATTCCAGATGGACCTTGGCAGAGCGTTTCCCTTGATTTAGTGACTGATTTACCTGTCTGTTGTGGGTTTGACTCTATTGTGGTATTTGTGGATAGGTTTTCTAAGTTGTGTGTCTTGGCTGCATGCACTAAAACCATCACTGCACCCCAACTTGCACAACTGTTTATAGACAGGGTCTTTGTGAGATTTGGAATGCCTACCTCCATTGTGAGTGATAGAGATCCGAGGTTCACTACCCATTTTTGGAAGGCCTTTGTTAAATAATTGGGTACTGAGATTGCTATGTCTACTGCTTACCACCCTCAGACAGACGGGCAGACAGAGAGAATGAATCGGACCATGGAAGACATGTTGAGAGGGTTTGTGGGGCCGAGACAGGATGACTGGTGCAAGTATTTAAGCATGGTGGAGTTTGCTTACAATAACTCTCTCCAGGCTTCCACACTGCAGACACCCTTCTTCCTGAATCACGGGCGCCATCCCCTTACTCCCTTGTCTTCTGCTGTTCCTTCACGTTCTGCAAATCCTGCTGTGTCTGAGTGGGTTGAGGGGCTGCAGACTGCCTTGAAAAGTGCCAAGTCTAATCTTGCCTCTGCACAGCAACGGCAGAAGTCTTATGCAGATAGAAAGAGACGAGACCACCCTTTCAAGGTGGGGGACCAGGTGTTGCTGGCTGCAAGGAAGAACCAGCTTTCACCTGGGCTCTCCTCAAAACTATCAGCTAAGTATTTTGGGCCCTTTACTATTGCTGCAGCAGTTGGTACTCGTGCTTTTAGACTTATCTTGCCTGAGACTGTGAACATTCATCCTGTGTTTCATGTTTCCCAGCTGAAACCTTATGTGTCTTCATCTGTACCAGTGACTGTTACTTCACCACCTCCTTTGTATGCAGATAAGCGTGGCGGCGTTTATGAAGTTGAGGCCATCATTGCTAAAAAGAGAGTTGGAAAGTCTTGGCGGTACTTGGTCAAATGGATGGGCTATGATGAGACTGAGAACACTTGGGAGCCCCTTGCCCATGTTCGCCACTTGGCAGACGACGTGGCAGCTGCCCCAGTCCTTTCTTATATCCCACTTGCGGGCATCCCTTGTTGAGCCACTTGCGGCCTTGAGACTTTTCCAGCCATTTGCGGCTGATGACCCTTCGACTTCGCCAGCCAGCTTGGATCTGAGAGGGAGGGAGGGTGGAAGGGTCTGGGAGGGAGAGGGATCATGAATTGGGACTTGCAGGCATGTCTCTTGTTCATATGCTTTGCATGGGTTATGTTTCCTTGACCCACGGCTCCATTTTGTGATGCACTTGCTGTGGCAGTGTAGCTGCAAATTGTAGTTCCGTGTCTGCATGACTTGCTTTAGTATCTTACCCATGAGATACACTATGTGGCAGTTAGTTGTGTATAGCTTGCTGCTCTAGACGATATGCCTTATGCCTTTAGTTGGAAAGCCACCTCAAGCGAAGGTTACACTGCAGTGCAGGGTAACTGGACCTAAGGTTTGGACAAGTGCTAGTCTAATGACTCAACCTAATTGTTTCATCAGTGGTGTGAGTGCTGTCTAGAGAGTTCGTCCCCTAATTTAGAGGATCCGCCTTGCAGACGATAGTCCTTAGAATGTTAAGGTATTCGAGCATTGAGCAGATGAGTCCCTCGTCTGTGTCGTGCAAAATTGCTTTGTGACTTCATCCTCTGACTTGCTGGTTTGGTAACTATAGGAGGTGTGATTATCTATAGTTACAGTAAGCAGGGTTCGTGATACCCCTGTCTTACGTTTGTGGCCCCATTGCCATAAACACCATCTCATACCTTATGCCAAGGGGGAGGGCATGTAGCATTTCCTAGGGTATAATGCTCTAGTATGGTCCTTGGCATTGCTCATTGACTTGCCATGTGATCTGGGTTCGCAGTACAACCTCGCTCAGGTAGTTCGCTCGGTTGCCCGACTACGCGTCTGAGGCAGTACAGTATAATTCAACCCACCCTGGGTTTAAGAGTGGGCTTGCGAATCAATCATGTAACACTCTTTCCAAGCACACCACAAATTGTCTGATTCCTAAACCTCTTCCGCTAAGCTACACTACAAACAGCCCCTGCACTCACTAGGCCTTACACCCTCACTCTTCCTTAGATCTCCTTAAGCAGCGTGAGCACAAAGAGATTCATTAGAAAAAGTGTGTTCGCTGCTGAGCTCGCCTACCTTCTTCACGTGGGCAGACCTGGACCGCACGTGAATGTACCACCACGTCACATGGGAAGTTTGGTCGCGTTGCGACTCGCAACGTCGCGAGCTGCGCATGTGCGCTGGAGATACGAACACGCCGATACGAAACACGATACGAAATACGTTGTTCCATGCTGGAACGGGCTTCCCGGAGCAGCGAATCCGGTGACCAGTCGAACAGGATCAGGTGGCCTGGTTATCTTAAATTTAAGAATTTATATACTTGGGATCATGTGACAGTTTTCCAATATGGCACGTTACCCCAGTTGCAAAGTATGAAATGCCCCTACAAGCTATACCTTGGAGCTGTTTTCTCAAAGCAATGTCGCTGATTGGAAAAGGCTGAGATTCTACATTCCTACCTGTCCTCAGACCCATTATCAATTGGATTCCGTCCTTCTGACTGTTCTGTTGAAAGCTCCTTTGGAAGGACTGATAATACTCTTCATCGCTGACATTAGACCTCAATCCATTTTGTTCGCAGTATACGGAGAAAGTGCAGGACAGGAGCAGAACTGTACAAAATAGCTTGCCCATGTTCCCAAGGGATACTCCGGTTGTTAGCCACTGGTGGTTGGTTTTCTTAAAGCACGTTGCTCTTCGTGCGATCAGGGGGCAATCAGCAGATAAATCTCCACTGGTATTACCCTAAATGTATTTAAGAATGTAAATAAGCTGGTGCAGCCTTTCGGCCGTTCAGTGTAGGGCGTCAGGTCACCTCCTGAACGCTACCAGAAAAGGCACAGTAACGATGTAAAGTGCCAATCCTTGCACTTGAAAAGACAATGGTCACTAGTGTAACCGAGTGTGATAACTGTCACACGTTTGACTTGTTCGCCTGCGACAGTTCTCGTCAACCCGTCAAACCAGTTGCTACATGAGAAGCAGTTCCAAAGACTATTATGAAAAGACAGTGCGTCTATCCTATCGGAAGGGCATTTTTGCCTTCACATGGATTGCGAAAGAACCGTCACGGCTGCAACATGTATCCCTGCATTGTTGCAGCCAGCGCACACCTGAGGGTGTGGTGGCGGGCAGGGAAGTTCTACATATGAGTAACCTGCAAATTCACTTCATAATACGTAATTACTGGGTGGAAGTGCTTCCTGAATGCCTTTCTCCCTCCGTTTGTCGGGATGGTCGCGATTTACAAAACCTCATCACGATCTCAAAATTCCGAAATTCAGAGTGCAATAACCTTGATTTGAGAAATAAATGGCGCCAGAAAACTTCCACCTCCTTGTCTGAGTCGTCCAAAGGAATTACAACGTTTAATGGGAGACCAGTCGCCCCGCCGTACCAGCAGCTCAGCAAGTCTCGCAAAGATCTTGACTTGAGGGCAAGAACCCCTTTGATAGCGGGGAACCTGCGACCAGACGACGATACAAGGAAGCAATCGGAATATGGAACAGCGTCCGCTCCTCTAAAGCGGAGCTCCATGTCAATTCTGAAATTCATGTATATTCTGTATGCCTCTTGATTCAAAGAGTCTTGACTCTTCGTTCAGAAGTTTCTTTGCCCAAAAATCTGTGAATCGTTGCGTTCGACGCATTCCGATTTATCGCGGATGCCTCGAACCTGTCGCAGATGCGTCGAACCTGAAGTTCACGTCCTGGTTCAAGACTCCGCGTCTGCCGGCCCGGCACTGCCGGGTCATGCACACCCTAGGCCGCGGGTATGTAAAGTATTTTCTCTACTTTGCCTCCGAATTTCGACCTCCTTATCCTAAGTGGCCGAAACCGCGTCAAGTAGGTCCGAGTCGCAAAGGTGGAGACCGCCTTGGACCTACTTTACAATCTATCTTACCCTGAACGTGTCCTGTCGCTCCATTATCTCCATTATCCAGTTATTAGTTATAGTGGCAAAGGAAGAGAGAGAGAGACGAGACACCAGTCAGGTTAGAGCATTCAGCGGAATCTGTTACAAGCCGGTCAGCACCGGGACTTCCTTCGACGCCAAGACGCGTGCCACTTTCCAGAGCCTTCATTTCAGGACCCGGCAGCTTCCTGCCCGAAATCCTGGCATTGGACCTGGCAGCTTCCTGCCGTTACAACTTCCCCCTCCCCTACATGGGAGCGTCCTCGCTCACATCAGAGCAGTCATCACGAGCAAGACTCTGTAAGCTAAGAGTTCTTCAAGCAGTGTACATGCCGTCTACACTCAAGCAACAATATTTTTTTACACACATAGCTTAGGCGACAAATTTGTTGAGCCTCCAATGGTGAGGTACGCCAGGGTACGTCAGTGAGCTTTGTTCATCATCATTCATTGCTTGAAATTGTCATGGCGGGCTTCAAAGTGGATCGCTGATCTACACTTAACATCATGCGCGCGCTATACAGCTCACCGTACTGAACTTCCCACTTGTATAACAACGGGGTGACACGCGGGGAGCAACTAAGCCCTTCTCCCTCCCCCCGGCGGGCAGCCATGCTGTACCCGCAACAAACAAGTGCAGAAAAAGATCGCCTCTCCGTGTCTAAGTCCGCCTCTTCTTAGGCGCAGTATTCGTAGTTGCTGAGGCATGCGCATTACTTCGCTTCTTAGTACCGTTGCCTGCAGCCGCGACACCTTGCGTGCGCTTCCTTGTTCCCACCTTCTCATTGAGAGCGCGACCAGCCCAGTACTCCTGGACAACCTCTTGGGCATGTTCTATTAATCCTGCTTCTGGTTCCCATGAGTTACGCTCAGGCCCGTAGCCTTTCCATTTTACCAAGTATTCTTTCTTCGGCGCATGGTGCGCAGCCTTCTTCTCTCGATGCATCAAATACACTCCACCTCGTATTCCCAATCACCATCAATCCAATCTGGCGGAGGTGAGGGAGCCACGTTGACACCCTTATGATATGGCTTCAACAGCGACACATGAAACACATTGTGAATGGTGTACTCATCAGGCAACTCCAGCCTATATGCAACAGCGCCAATCCTAGCCAAAATCTTGAATGGCCCAATGAAACGAGGCAAAAACTTCTTGGTGCCAGGATGCTTCCATCGAATATTCTTAGTGGACAAGAGTACTTCTTGCCCAACTTCATACTCAACATGTCTGCGCCCCTGGTTAGCATAAGTGCGCTGCCTATCTTGTGCCTCAATCAGGTTGCGCTTCGCTAACGCGAGATCATCATGCAACTTTATAGCAAATCTTTTAGCCGACGGAAAAGTGGTCCCAGAAATCACTGCAAACGGCTCAATAGGATCCTCCCCATACACCAACCGGAATGGAGTTGTGCGAACGGATTCTTGATAAGCATTGTTATAAGCGAATTGTGCGGCTGGCACATGCACATCCCAATCATGTTGTGTAGGACTAACATAATGCCGCAACATGTCTTCCACAATGCGATTCACACGCTCAGTTTGGCCATCAGTCTGTGGATGATAAGCCGTTGAAAAGACACACCTCGTGCCCAAAATTTTAAACAACGCTTTAGTGAAGGCACTCGTGAACACCGTTCCGCGATCAGTCAACACCTCTTTAGGCATACCGTGCAGCTTAAACACACGATCCACAAACACATCAGCAAGACCTTCAGCAGACAGCTGATCAGTTGTTGGGATAAAATGCGCATATTTAGACAGTCTGTCCACAACCACAAGGATAGCATCATTCCCGTTCACCGTTTTGGGTAAGTCAGTAATAAAATCCATGGAGATGCTTTCCCACCTTCGTGAAGGAATTGGTAGAGGCTGCAGCAGACCAGCTGGCAGTGAGGTATCCACCTTGTTGCGCTGGCACGCATCGCAAACGCGAAGAAAATCTTCAACACCTTCCCTCAGCTTCGGCCACCAAAAATACCGTTGTATTTTCTCCAACATTTTAGTCCGGCCCACATGGCCTGCCTGTGGCACTTCATGGTTTTCTTTGAGAATGGCTTCTTTGAGCTCTTTATCTTTACCATCTGCCATTTCGGGAACATACATTGCTTTTCCACGGAACCAGTAACCATCTTTAGCGACCAACTTCGCTCTTTGTCTTTTACGCCCATCCCTTAGAAGATGATCCTTCTCATACGCGGTCCGTATGCGGTGCAACCAGTCTTCCCCCTCGGGGCACCACATGGTGAACCCATCCGGGCACGCGTCGCCCGAGTCACTCGCTGCTCCGGGGACCACCCCACCTAATGGCGGGGCCATACCGCCTCCAGTGGAACGCGCCCCCTTGCGCGTAAGTACAGCACACCTAATACGATGACCTATGCCGCGCCCCCCCATCGCGGCCCTACGCTGAACAGAGCCCCTAGGAGTGTGCACCAAAGAACTAACGACGAACGCTGGATTCCTACTCAAAGGGTCCGCAACATTAGTACGACCGGGCTCATACTTCCACTCTATAGAGTACATCTGGAGCAACTCCGACCACCTGGCTTGCCGAGGGCTCAAAACCGATTGGGACGGCAAAAACGTGTTTGCTGCATGATCAGTGACCACTTCAAAGGGTTTCCCAAGGAGATAACATCGCCAATCAGTCAATGCCATACACACTGCAGCCAACTCTTGCTCGGTGACATGATAATTTCTCTCAGCATCAGAAAATTTCCGGCTCATATAGGCACATGGGCGTCCATTTTGCTCAAAGCACAGCACCAACACCATTCTTTGAGGCATCACACACGACCCGAAACTTAGGCGCATCCGGGGAGAGATCTGGGATTGCCAATACTGGGGCATTTGTGATGGCCCACTTCAACCCATCAAAGGCTTTTTGACATGCATCAGTCCACAGCCAAGGGACACCTTTTCGCAATAAGTGATTCAACGGGGCAGCAAGTTGACTATACCCCTGCACAAATTTCCGCGAAAAATTGCAGAGGCCCAAAAACTGTCGTACCTCAGTGGCCGTCGTCGGTACGACCCACTTCATCACTGCTGCGACTTTATCCGGATCGATCTTGATTCCATACTTCCCCACAATAAAGCCAAGATAGCGTAGTTCAGGCTGACAAAAAGAACACTTCTTTAGCTTCACAAACAATTTCTCTTCACGTAGGCGCTCGAAAACTTTTTGCAAATGCTGTTTATGCTCTTCCTCGGTTTTAAAGAAGATCAAAACATCATCAAGGTACACTACCACAAAGCCTTCAGCCACAAAGTCATGGAATACGCAATTCATCATACGTTGAAAAGTAGCGGGGGCATTTGTCAAACCGAAGGGTAGAACTTTGAACTCATAATGGCCAAAAGGGACACGGAAAGGAGTTTTGGGAACATCTTCCTCTTGCAAGCGAATTTGGTGATAGCCAAAGAGTAAATCAAGACTTGTAAAGCACACAGCACCTTGCAGTTTATCAAGCAACTCATCAATCCGCGGGAGAGGATAACGATCAGGGACAGTAATGCGGTTTAACACATGATAGTCGATAACCATACGCAACGTGTCATCCTTTTTCTTCACAAACAGAACAGGGCTGCTAAACGGACTGCAACTTGGCTGAATCAATCCCTGCTCAAGAAGTTCAGCAACCTGTTTCTGTGCTTTTTGCAACTCGGGCAAAGCTAAACGGTAACCAGGTCGGGATGGAGGAACATGTTCACTATACAATGGGATAGTGTGGAACAGATGTCTGTCAGGAGGTAGGCCTTCTAATTTCTCAGAAAAGACATCACTGAACTCAGCACGAAGATGTTGACAAATGGGGTGATTCAATCCACTTTTATCAGAAGGGACATCGGCCTTGTTTGTAGGCCCAAAAGCAGGTTCGAACTCTTTAACATCATGATCATAATCGCTATGCCCTTCGTTACGCGCTTCGTTGCCCTCTTGCCTATCAACATGTTCATGCCCTTGCTCATCCGAGCGTGTCTCGTTATCATGCCCTTCATTCTTGCTTACCATGCCCACAAACACTGGACAGCCTTGCTTCATACAGCGCGCCAAATGCCTCGCAGAGATGACAGTGGACTTCTTTCTAGCGCTCTTAGCAGTAGCAGAAATGGACTTAACAATCACGCCTCGCCCTCTGTTCCAAAATGTACACGTATCTTCCGCTACATCAATCTTGGCCTTATAGCGCTTAAGGAAATCCATGCCCAACAAGACATCACAGTCACCAGCGCTTAAGGAAATCCATGCCCAACAAGACATCACAGTCACCAGCCAATTTTGGTAGCACATAGTAATTACTTATAAGTATGCACACAAGGCAAAGACTTGAAAACTGTTCGCAACTGCACTTGTTGCACCACTTTCGCAATGTCACCCGTGGCCACTTCCACTTCCAATTCATCCACTTGTTGCGGGGTTATGTTCACTCGCTTCAGAAATTCTGCCGAGATGAATGAGAGTTCTCCCCCGGTATCAACTGCACAATCAGCGGTTGCCCCTTCAACCATACCGCGCAAGACCATTTGCGCTTCGGGGTGTTCTTTTCTCACCATTGATATACTGGGCCTCTTCTTGTCATACCACACTTCAAAAGACCACGGGGCCACAATTCTCTCTTCCCCATGCGCACTTTTCAAAGCTACACTTTCGTTGCGCCTCCCCTCCATAATTCTCTCTTTACTTTTTAAAAGGGGAGCAACACTTACTGCCTTGGCGACTCGTTTGGGCAAAAGAAAATAAGCGCCTATCTGACGGGCATTCTTCTTCAGGGCATTATACTCGGAGAGCACTTCATGGGCTTTTTCGGGCTTAAGCACGAACGCATACACATGACCATCTTGCAGGTTCACTTTGGGGGTATCTTCACAAACAAGGATTTCAATTCCAGGTCCCCATTCCAAACAAACATGAGCAGCCACAAGTTTTGAGAAAGATAAGTCTTCATACCAGCCAAAGCGTCCACGCCCACGAGATGATCCACGCCCACTCGGTGCATTGCCGCGACCAGAATTTGGGGGACCGGCGTGATGTGCTGGGGCTTGGGGTACCTGCGCAGATCCTTGCGAGAACCCGGGAGTCATAGGGCACTCGGACTGTTTGTGGCCAGGGAGGCCACACCCATAATAAGTGAGCGGCATGGACTGGGATGGAAAATACCCATGATGAAAACCGGGGACATGGCGATGATGCGAGCGATCACCGCGATCAAAACCGCGACCACGAGCACGAAACCCACGAGCCTTAAACACACCGCGCGGACGACCAAACCCACGATCGAAACGACCAAACCCACGATAAGCATGGTGATTCGAAGGAAACATATCGGAACCTCGAACGAAACCCTTCAGCGACAGTATCATCGAGCCCATGAGCGATCTGGTAGAGCTCCATATACGAATCGAAAGCACGACCAGTTTTGTGGTTAATTTGACACTGAGAATGCAACGATGCACGCAACCCATTCAGAAAATTCGTAACCTTCTCATTCTCCGTGACCTCCCCACCAGGCATGGAATTCAGGTCGGCAAGAGCGGAGTTAAACGCCAAGGCATACTCCTGAACAGACTTCGAACCTTGACGAACCCCCTGCCAGTGGCGGCGGGCCTCCGTCACCCCTACATTCTTGTCATAAAAATCAAACAGGAATTGCTGAAAATCTTCGAAAGTAGGGGAAGGATGGGTTACGACATACGAGGACCAGTGACCCTGAATGCTTGTAGAGAGAAATGAGACGCCAACGCGAAGCTTTTGCTGGTCATCGTTGATTCCCTGTGCCTCAACATAATTCTTAACAATAGCAACCCAGTGCCTAGTGTTATTTCCCGTGAACACCGGCGGCTTGCCTAACGCATTAGACGGAAGCTTGTGCGACACCGCAGGATCACGAGCAACCTCCGTCATAAAAACCTTTCGCGCATAACTTGTAGCCCAGACAGGACGAAAAGCAGCAAGAGCACCTATCTTTAGAAATTTAACAGTAGCGACATAAAACTGGGCAATCGAACTAATGATCAGATCCGTATGATCGCCGACATCGTAGTTATCGCGCGCCACCTCGACCTTACACTTCGCCATCAGTTCATCAAAATCCTTCTTACGAAACCTTGGGTAGTCACTATCAAGCGTGAGATCCAGTGCATCAAGCTCGGCAACATCGCTGGCCGCCCCCAACTTCTCACAATACGACGTAACCAACGTGGTGAAAGTAGCTGCCGACATTATACCCAACAGGTAGATTAGCAAAATCTTGCTTTACTCGCCGATACCACCTTATAGTGGCAAAGGAAGAGAGAGAGAGACGAGACACCAGTCAGGTTAGAGCATTCAGCGGAATCTGTTACAAGCCGGTCACCACCAGGACTTCCTTCGACGCCAAGACGCGTGCCACTTTCCAGAGCCTTCATTTCAGGACCCGGCAGCTTCCTGCCCGAAATCCTGGCATTGGACCTGGCAGCTTCCTGCCGTTACATTAGTATTGTTATCCGTGTTATAGCATAGTAGTATTCTAACTAGGTTCTCACATACCGTTGGATTATCCGTCTGCATCTCATCATGCCCTTTGGGCTGGATTGATGTAATTCTTCTTTAAGTATAAAAGGATCCGTAATTCTTGTCCTTGCTTGTATTGACAAAAATGTTCCGAGTCTGTGTTGAGTGATTGTGTAATTGAAACTGTAATGAATTAAGCTGTGATTCAGCTGTGATTCAGCTGTGATACCTGCCGGCCGTTGTGGCCGAATACACCACGCAAAGGTCCTTCTGCAGTCATTAAAAGTAGCAGAGCTGCTGTGCAAGGGCAGGATGCTTGAGACAGAATCCCGTGGGTGTCTAAATACGTTGTTCCATGCTGGAACGGGCTTCCCGGAGCAGCGAATCCGGTGACCAGTCGAACAGGATCACGTAGGAGTGTCTGTTACAAGCCGGTCAGCACCGGGACTTCCTTCGACGCCAAGACGCGTGCCACTTTCCAGAGCCTTCATTTCAGGACCCGGCAGCTTCCTGCCTGAAATCCTGGCATTGGACCTGGCAGCTTCCTGCCGTTACACCTACAATGCTACGGGGGACTGACTAGGAACAAATATCACTTCCGCGTCAAAGCCGTCCACCACACTGGAAACGCCATCCTCACGTGGGTTATATATCCCAGTCCACCTAATCTACCTCTGAAACTCCAAAACACGAGGGTCATTCAACCTCGCCCCTTCCTTCAGAGTTCCCAATAACCACAGCCGCTCCCACTCACCCCCCCGACTTGCAGCGGTATAAAACTGCCCCGCAGCAAAAATGCGGGACATGTTATACACAACAGTCAGGGCACCCCTGCCCTGCACACGGAGCACAGTGAACGCGTACGCCAGTAACAAAGGTACCTGAAAACGACAACACACAACCTCCCCGTCGGCACCCTCAACAATCATCAATTTCGGCGGCACCGTCTTCTTCACCCTCTCCCCTTTCACCACAAATTCCACAACAGGCCACGCGCCGTCAACTACCCCACTAGCATCTTCACACCCTACGCTGCCAACATACTTCCAATCTTCAACAAACGCAACATCCTCAATCCCACAGTAACGATAATCCAACCCCATCCGCCCAGTCGGACGGCCACTCGGCAAAGACGCACGAACAAAACCTCTCACCCACCCGACACTGCCATTGGGAACCTCATCCACAGCAGAAACAGCCACCACCGGGTCCCCCTTCTTCAGAACCAGCAGCATTCGCCCCTTGCACTTCTTAAAGCAAGACTGCTGAGCCCCCACTCATTCCCGTAACAGTCACTATCATCCTCACGCTGCTCTGGCACATCCCCTACCTCACGTCGATATATCCTGCGCTTTCGCCCCCGATCCACAGCCCTAAATAAACCCCCTTCACCGTCCAACGCCCGCTGTTTCTCCTTGCAGAATTTCTCAACCTCCCACCGCGTGTTCATCAAGTAAAACACCCCAGGCCCCGCCTCAGGACACGGCTCCTTCACAGCCGACTCTGTGCGTTCGTCTAACAAATCGTACAACCTCCCAGTCACAAACTCGGCCTCCCTAATTTCGGTCAACACCTCCCAGTACTTGCTACCTTGGGGGTACCGGTGTGATACTAACATACAATACATTTTAAACCCCGATTCATCCCACGCTCGAGACTCAAACAAATACTTAATGGGCCCTTGCTCATAGGTATCATCTCCCACACGTTTCAAGTGCCCCACCGGGCCCAGCTGCGGGAAATCACCACACAACAACATCTTCAACCCCCCCCCCCCACACATCGTCGCTCTTCCGAACTATCCGTAACACAGCGTCAATACGATCGGCCAAGTCCGCTTCCAACATTGCCGCCTCCTCCACCACCAACACCTTCGCACGTACTAACCGGGCCTTAGCTGCCCGAGACATCCCGGCGACCAAAGCATCTGCAGTTCCATTCCCCAGACCGATCCCCATCCAACTGTGTAACGTACACCCGCCAATACTGGCAGCCGCGTCATTGGTCATGGCAGTAATCCCAACTTCATTACGGCTGTGCATCATCAATAATGCCGACAATATGTGCTTCGTCATAAAATAACTCTTGCCGTACCCCCAGCCCCTCCCAAAAACACACGCCTATGGACATGCAGCATGCGGTACGATGCCACGTCCACTGACACCACCGGTTCCGGCCCCAACCTGCCACACCCGAACGCGTCACCCACACTGCTGTGATACACACCTCTTCCTCAACACACACCCCCCACCTCCCCCCGCCCCCCACCACGCCCCCCTTGCCCCCCCTCCCACCGCCCCCCTCCCCCCGGTCCCACACGCCAACCCTACACACCGCCACAACCACGCCCTCAACCCCACATTCCCTCCCCCTCCCTCCACCACCCTTACCTCCCCCCAGCCACCTCCCCCCCCCCACCCCCCCAAACCATAGCCCCCTTCCTCCGCTCCCCCCACCCCTCCCCATTGCTGCCGCACACCCCCGCCACCACCGCCACCTTCACGACAACCCCTGCCACCCCTCTTTCCGTAACACCGCCGCCCCCCCACTCGCCCCACCATCCCCCGCCCCTGCCCCACACACCTCCCCGCCCCACCCTCCCCCTACCCTACACACGCACACCGCCAGACCCCCAACCCCCCACAATGCATCCACGCCACCCGCCCACCCTCCCACTCAACCCCTGGCCCCCACCGCCCCCCTGCCCCCCCCCCACCCTGTCCCCCCTCTCAGCACGCACTCTCCCAAGACCAACAGCTTCAGAACGCACCCTTCTAGGCCGCCATACACGTTGCGGGGAGAACGTCCGGAACCCCGCGCTGCTTCATCCCCTGCGCACTCCCCCCTGCAAAACCCAAGACACGCCTCACAGCCCGTTCCACCTCACGCATGGCAATCCCCCGGACAACCACCTCCCTCCGCCCCCTGCATGCAACAATTACCCACAACCCCCACAACCTACCCATCACCTCCCCCCTACCCTCCCCCTCCCCACCCCCCCGCTGCCCCCCGACCACGCCCCTTCCACCCAAACCCAACTTCCCCTGCAAACGCCACCCAACACCTCAACACCCACACTGCCACACCGTCCTCCCACCAGCCCGCAACTCGCACCCCCCCTGCACCCCTCACGCTCCTCATCCCCACCCCTCGCTCACCCCACCTTCCTGCATCCTCCGTGCAGCCTTGCCCCACGACCCCTCCCCCCCGGATGCTCCTTCACACCCCTCCCCTCCCTGCCCCCACGCACCTACACCCCCCCCTCCCCCTTCTGACCACCCCGCTACCTCAACCCACACCCCCCACCCCCCTTTCCCACCACTTCCCGCAGTTCTTCTGCGCGAAACCCCCACCACCCACCCCAGCAACACCGGCCCCGCGGCTCTTGCCGCCATCGCGGACCCCAGCCTCCCCGGTCCCACGCCCACTGCGGACTCCGCACCCCAGCAAACCAGTGGTCGCATGCCTGGCACCGCTAGCGGGCTTCCGTCCGCACCACATACCCACCTCCCTCACCAACAGCAACACACACATCCCGCCGTCCGTGCTCCAACCACTGCCTCCACACTGCAACCCCATTCCACATACCACCCCCCCCCACCCCAGCCCCCTCACCCACACTGTGTCTTGCACAAAGCCCCTTTACCTGGGCGGAGTCCGCCACGCCCGACCACTTCCACCCCAGCAAAACCTCTGCTGCAGACGTCCACCCCCGCCTCGAACCCCCTACTGCCACGTATGCGTCCCCCCGGCCTCCCCAAAACACACCCCCCCCCCCAGCCCTGACGTTCCCCATCCCCACCCCAAGTACCCCAAGTGCCCTCCTCCCGCGCCGAGGCCCAGTCCCCTGCCGCACAACTCACAAACCGCCCTACATCATCCATGCATCGTTCCCACCCGGCACCTCCCCCATGAATGCAACTTTCACCCCCCCCCTCCCCCAACCCCCAGACCAGACCCTACTCCCGGAACGCCCCCTTCTAACACCCCCAATACCTCAACCCCTCCCCCCCCCCAACTGCCATCACTTGTCGCACCTCTTCTGCGTGGCACCCTCAGCACAAACACCGGCGGCGCCAATCCCACAGCTACTGCCACCAGCGCAGACCTCCGCTTCCCCAGTGGCACGTCTGGTCGCATGCCTGCCACGACCTGCAGGCTTCCCTCTGCACCACATACCCACATCACCGTCCAACACCACGACCCAGCCGCCACCGTCCCCACTCCGTCCACCGCCTCGCTGAAAAAACCCCGCCCCCCAGCCCCCTGCCCCCCCCCCCCCCCCCGGCAAACAACCTCCCTCACAAAACCCTCCCTCTAGCGCCCCCTACCCTCCCACTCCCCCATACTGCTGCACCTGCGTCCCACCTACCTCCCACCCACCCCCCCTACCCCCCCCCTGCAGCCCTAACGTTCCACATCCCCCCCCCCAAGTCCCCCAAGTGCCCTCCTCCCACGCACAAGCCCCAATTCCCTGGCGCACATCTCACAAACCACCCTACATCATCCATGCACCATTCCCGCCCGGCACCTAGCCCATGCATGCAACTTTCACCCTCCTCCCCCCCCAAGCCCCCATGCCAGGCCCGGGCCCCCCAACGCCCCCTTCTAACACCCCCAATACCTCAACCCGTCCCCCCCCCCCCCCAAAATCCCATCACTTGTCGCACCTCCTCTGCGTGGCACCCTCAGCACACACCCCGGCAACGCCAACCCCACAACTGCTGCCACCATCGCAGACCTCCGCTTCCCCAGTCGCACGTCTGCCGAAACCACCGCCCACCCCGCCACCGGCGGTCCCACGCCCGCCACAACCTGCAGTCTTCCCCTGCACCACACCCCCACCTCACTGTCCAACACCACAACCCAGACACCGCCGTCCCCACTCCACCCACCGCCTTGCTGGAAAACCCCCACCCCCCCTTGCCCCCCCCCCCCGGCGTCCAACAACCTCTCCCACAAGACACTCCCTCCAGCGCCCCCTACCCTGCCACCCCCTCGCGCCTTTCCCCGCCCTTCCTCCACACCCCACGGCCGATCCCCCCCCTCCCCGCCACCCCCACCCCCTCCCACCACCCCACCCCCTACCCACCAACCCACCCCCCCCCGTCCACACACTCCACACCCCCCACCCTCACACTCAATACCTCCCCCACCCAGCCACTTCCCCCCTGCCGCGCCATGCCCCCGGTACGTGCCTTCCACCCTTGCCAACCCCCGCCTCTTCCACTGAGCACCTTCCAGCCCCCTCCCTTTCCCAGGTTCACAACCCCAGGCTACTTGCCTCCCCCTCCTACACCCCCCCTCCACCACCCCCACCCCCCCCCACCCAGGGTTCTCGCATCTCTTCAGCGTGACACCCTCAGGACACACCCTGTCACAGCGAGTCCCACGACTGCTGCCACCGTCGCGGACTCCGGTTTCCGCATCCCCACGGCTGCTTCCGTCCCCACCACCCCCACCCCGCCACGCGCCTGCCTGCCAGGACCTGCAGGCCCCCCTCTACACCACAAACACAACCTGCCTCACTCCCCAACAACAAGACCCACATACCACCATCCCCACTCCCGCCGCAGCCTCCAGACTGCACACCCCATTCCACATGCCAGACCCACCCCCTCACTATATCCAACTCGTCCCCGCCAACCTGCACCTCACCAACTACGCCGCCCCACCCACCCCCTATCCCCCTGCACCCCGCACCCACCCCCCCCCCCCCCCCCTGCCCACGCCACCACACTGCCACACAACCCCCTCCCCCCCCGGCCTCGGATCCCACTGCCCGGCTGCACACCCTCCCTCCCCGCCCCACCCCCCGCTGTTCCCGCAGCCACGCTACCCCCCCCCCAACCCCCCCCACCCTGTACTGCTGATGCCACAATCCCCACACCGCCCCCCGCCCCCCTGCCCCGCCCGCGGCGCGCAACCCCCACCGCCCCTTGCGTTGTACCTGAACCCCTCTGCCACGCCCACAACACCCCCCCCCCAAACAGCACAGGTGCCCTACACCCCCTCCTCCCCTCGCCCGACACCAACCGACAACCCCTACGCGACATCCTCAACAGCACCCCCCCTCCCCCTTTTTCCCCTCCCACCACCCTCCCCGGCCCCCCACCACCGCCTCCTCCAAGGTGCAGGCACACCTGCGTGCAGGCCCCTCCACCAACAGTGTCGTGCCCTTGCTACGCACTTCCACCTGTTCCGCTCCCACATCCTCCCCTACCCTCAGCACCAACCCTGCTGGAGGCACCCAATTTATACCACGGGCTCTCGCTCACCTCCACCCACTCTTCAGCGACAACACGTCTGTGGAACGGCTTCCATGTCCGCTTGAAATTGGCTGACAATTGCACCAAGAAATGCGGAGATAAGCGCAAAGCACGCGTCGCAGGGCACACAGCAACCACATGAGCTACAAGTTTCATAAACGCTGGCTTTTCTTGCACAGGAACCCATAATGCTGGCTGTTGTTCTGGTTGCTGCGGCAACCATCGTGGCCCTCCCCGTCCATGACTCAGTCTTTGCCACATGACCACCGTATCATACCAAGCCTCCTCCTCCGTGTTCCGCCATATCCCGACTGCAAACAATACCTGCGCAACACAGGATCCCCAGAAATTTCGACCTCAGCAGTAAACCCGCAAGCCACATACTGCCATTACACTTGACATGCGCCATTTGCCGCACACCGTCACGCCTGTAGGTATTGCTATGCCGCTTGTACCCGCGAGTCGATGGAAGCGGCCCAAACAACCCCTACACACCCCCCACACCCCAATGACCCGGAACTGGCAGTGATGTATCGCTCCTGCCTGATACCTTACAAACTACCGTGGTACCCCACCTACTTGAACGTCACATCCACACAGCACACTACACTGTATGGCCGCTCACCGTGAAGCAAATCCTCCACCATTCTGTGCATGCACCCGCCACTCCTTCCCCTACTGCCAATGGCAAAGAAAACTCGACAGGCGACACGGCCAGCATTACCTCCCTGTGCACATCTTCAGTACGAGGCTGGTAATGGTCTTTGTACTTTTCACAACCTCCCTCTTCAGCCACCCCACCGAGCCCGAAAAACAAGTAAGAAGCTCCCTCTTGCTACTTACCAGCTGGGCTTCCCAACCCCGCCCGCCTGGCATACCCAGGAACACCATCAAAGCGTCGGCATCAGCCATATATCGCTTCACTGGCAACACTTCCCTATCCTTCAACACCACCTGCATAACAGACCTCCCTACCCGGTTTGCTACATCGTGCGCCATACGCCATGCCGGCATGCGCCAAACACACGCCATTACTGACAATGGTGTCCCTAACACATCCCTCACCGACGTCGCTGGTCGCCTGTCATGCTTCGTCAAATCCGCACGTCGCCTCGCCCACTGGGCAGGGCGATCCCCAAATCCCAACGACAACCATACAAATCAATATGTGCATCAATGACCTTACGCGCATATACACGCATAACAGTCATGACCCCAGTACAGCTCTGCCATCCACCGCCCTAACAATTATGTTCAGCACATCATCACTCAAGCCCAACCCCCCAGCTCTCAGAATCGCCTCTGTCACAGCGCGTGTAACAAATCCAGCACGATGGGCGCTAAAGCCCCGTTGCTCAAACCCCATTCGCTGCAAAACCTTGCCTGTGTAACCACTGAGAACAGCCACAGTAACTGGCAGTGTGTCAATCCACCACGTATGCCCTGCACGATAAAACAAGTAGCAGTCTAGAAAACCTGGCAACACTCTGAATTCCACCCCTTCCGCATAACAGCACAACGGGTCATCATCACCAAACAAACCCCTAACCCTGAATAACTTATACACCCACCACGCAAAACTCATCCTGCCCTTTTCAGCATACCCCTCATCATCTGGGGTATCCACCAAGAAACGATGCCCCTGCACATCTGCATATTTCTCATCCCGGAACACAACACGCGCACAAGGAACCCGCACCTTCACCCCCCGCACTCAGCAACCTTCACCCAAAACACAACATCCTCGCTCTAACAGATGTCAATGTGCGGGGGCGTCGTCCCCCCAACAAACACCCCATTGTCCATGCCACACCCTCTAATATACCCGTGACACACTGATCATCCACGAAATAAGGTCCACTCCTAGCTTCCACATGGCAAATAGGAACCACCTGCTTCACATGCCGGCCATATTCCCGCGCCAAGAACACCAGCAATTTCTTGTGCTCAACCCTATACATCTCTCGAGGGTCAGCGCCAACCCCTCCCCTCGACCTCTGGTACTCAACTGCCACCTTGCAGACACACGCAATGCTGCAGACCATACGCTCATAAGAAGAAACCCGCTCCCGCGTAGCCTCTACATATCTCAGCCAATCCACCTGACTGGGTGGCCAATCTGCCATGGTACCCTTAAAACTTGGAACATTATGACCATAACGCCATCGCACATAATGACACCAGAATACACACGCTGCGCAGTCCCAGCCCTGGTTGCAGTTGCCATAACACACGACCGCCACTGCTCCAAACTGCAACTGGGTGGCCGTACTTTTGCCACATCCGCACCACATACAATATCCCTGGAGACCACATCACAGTGTTCACCAACACTTCTCCCAATTCCCCCTCAGCAACAGTACTGGCAACATCTACGTCATAAGCAGCTTCAAGTATTGCTTCATCCCACATACGGTGATACAAAGCCCCAAAGTTCCTCACCAAATTCCGCATGCCGTGCCAGCTCATTTGGGGATGGTGTCGTGCTGAGGCCGTGCCATCATCATCATCAACCCAAAATTCCCCTCTCCGATTGCCAAATCAGCAACGCCTACAGGATCCAACAAGACGCCTGCCGCATCGGCTCCCCACAGCGCTGCACCCGTAAGAGATGCAAGTCAAATACAGAAGACACCTGCTCCCCTGCCGTCCCCTCCCATCCGTACATTCTCCCCCTCTCCCCTCCCCCCCCCCCCCCCCCCCCCCTCCCCCCCCTCCCCCCCCCCCCCCCCCCCCCCCCCCCCCCCCCCCCCCCTCCTCCCCCCTCCCTCCCCCCTCCCTCCCCCCCTCTCTCCTCTCTCTCCTCCCTCTCTCCTCCCTCTCTCCTCCTCCTCTCCCTCTCCTCTCCTCTCTCTCTCTCTCTCTC